>JAMKCH010033966.1:0-15459 GCA_023653785.1 Ophioderma brevispina | reverse complement strand
TTACAAAAAAATAAATTGGTGAATTATTTGACACAAGGTGGAATTTGCGTAATATATTCTGCATTAATTTCTTCACAAAGATGTTTTAATGAAGTTTATATTCATGAAGATCTATTCCTACAAAATGTTTTGGCTATAGCAAAATTTTTACTATTAGTATTTAGAAAAAAATTGTAGGCACACAAAGAAAAGTATGAAGGCCTAAATTCAAAATCAACTGGCATATAATCCAGGATAAATTTTGTTGGGGAAAAATAGGCTGAAAATAAAGCCTATTTTGGGTGCTTTTAAAAAATAATTGACAAAGTGTAGCCCAAATTAACCAATTTGGATGGTTTTTTTTTTATCAGGAGGATACAATTCTCAACTGGTCTTATCCATTTCCAGTCCTTTAAAGGGACAAAGAAATATTGGACAGGGATAGATAAAATTGTTTGCTTCCATTTCACAACCTGAATCCTAAAAATCACGATTATTAATTCATGGAATACATAATTTGTCTGGATCCGAAGTAAAATCGCTCCACTTTCATAAGAAAGGTATACATGCAAAAATCTTACCATGTTATACAAAATGTTGTAACCCTTCCCATAGAATTTGTGAATGTGCCTTTAATTTACCAACCAATTTATTCTTCTTTAATCATAATTTTTACAACAGTCCAATGCATACAAACCACTCTTATCTGTAGTTTTTGTTAATAAAAGAAGTATTTTTTAAAATGTCACTTACCAAATGTATTTTTAGGCCTAATAATTCGCCATCGAAGTGATTACGTAACTCCCTGGTTACTGGATCACACACCTTTTGGAAAGCTAGTACATATCATAGACATTGTGTGGCGATCATTTTGATCGTGGTGCAGGACTCAAAAGCGTGATCCAGTTGACATAGTAACATCCGGATTACACGTAACACTTCGCTGACGAATAGTGTGGTTGTTATTTGTGCAATGTTGTAATGTTAGTGTGTTGATTTGCTTGTGTTTTATTTCATCTTGAATAAGATAAATGAATATTATGGTCATATCAAAGTGTGGACAAAAGTACAGATGTCATGTTTTGATAATTATATTAAAGAGTTGTTTTATATTGTCAAGAATAATGTATATTTTGAAATTTTATGATGTTAAGTAGTGTTTGTGTATATTGGTCTTTTATATTTATCTTTTTGAGAAAGTTAAATGTTCTGTCTATTCTGCACATATCAGGTGTACCTTTTGTGACGGTAAAGTCCTGATGGGGTATTGCTATTGACAATTTCTACAAATACAGTTGGCACAAAAAGAATCTTGGCATGTTTTCGATCAGCATTGTGCCAAACTACGATAATTTTGAAAGTGTTTTCGAAATATACACTTTGTTGCCTATGTCTTGCTCTTTATTTAACACCTCACTTGTAAAAAAGCGTGCAAAAATGACTGAGATAGAATGCCTGAAAGACATAAACCCCCAAACCAAAAGTTGTAGTTTTCGGATTTTTCCATGGTCGCTCTGTGGTACAATGCAATAATATGTGTGTATTGATTTTACACAAAGAGGGTTTCGGACTGAATGAGCGAGAAAGCCAGCTTGCAATATTGATTGTGGACAGCATGTTCATGTCGCAGTACAGAGTGGTCAAAAAAAAGGTTTACACTTTTATGTCTGCAAATTTCTCAAAAGTGGGTAGACATATCACATTTTTTTAAAGATATTTAGTAACTACAATATCTTGTTAGAATATAGTGAAAACGGCTTTGTAAAAAAGCTCAAATAACAAAATGGCGACCATGTTGAGAAAAATTGCCAAAACTCACTTTGCACACACGTAAGTCTATGGGGCAATCATGATGGTACAGAGTAATCAATACCATTGCATGAACTGTAGGTCTACTCACTTAACAAACTACTGACCACCCTTCAAGTTTGTGTGAAGTGTTTACCGTTTGAAAATGAATGAGAGAATATATATATCAACCGTGAAACTGAACTTGAAATGTCCATTTTCATAATAATTAAGTTGATTTCAATTGGGAGAATTTTAAATTGAAAGAGACTTGGATGTTTTCTTGTTAATACTGATCAAGACTCTGCTTGTACATTTTCAATGTTGGCATTGTTTGGGACAAGGTCATAAAGAAGAAATATTGTAGCTGTTTTATTTTTAAATTTATAAGAGAAACTTCAAATAATTTGAGATGCCTTAATTGTTACCTTTGTGGATATTAATAAATACCAAGTCCCATGACGTGATGCGTTGTTCAATGTATGTATCAATCGTGGATATAAATCATGACTGTGAACAGAGTGCCATGTGCAAAGTGGTTTTTGGCCTTTTTTCTCTAGATGGTGGCCATTTTGTCATTTCAGCTTTGTTTTCAACGCCGTTTTCACCAGGTTCCAACAAGATATTGTAGTTGATAAACACTCTCAAACTATTTGATATGTCTACCCACTTTTGAGAAATTTGCAAACAACAAAGTGTAAACCTTTTTTTGAACCACTCTGTACACTGCAACTTTTGGTTTGGAGGTTTTACGTCTTTCAGGCGTTCTATCTCAGCCATTTTTGCACGCCTTTTTACAAGCAAGGTGTAAAATGAAAGAGTAAGACCTAGACAACAAAATGTATATCCTGAAAACTTTCAAAATTATGGGACTTTGGCACAATACTGATCGAAAAACATGCCGAGATACTTTTTGTGCCAACTGTATATGGTGATCCATTCATAGGTTTGAGAATGTGTGCAAATATGGCAAACAAGTAAAGCAATGAGTGAATAATGATAATGTATTGAACACTGAACTGGCCTTAATATTTTGATGTAGTATTTGATAATAAATTATAGATACAAAACAAATTGCCTCTATTTGTGTGATTTAAGGGAAATTCCATTGAGAGTAAGGTCTGGCTGACACTATTTAAGGGGAAAAATAATTGGCTACACAACAGTAATTGTATATTTGAGAATGAAGCAACCGGCAGACATCTTGGTCTACCGAACACAATAGCAATCCAAAAACGCCTATTTAACAAAGTTGTATCCCGGGTGCCCGTTTTACAGAAATACGCGCACAACTTCAAATATAATGAACTCTCTGAACCAGCTCTTAACCACCTGCTTGTGCTCTTTATGGATGACCAATATGGCAGTCAGTGCGTCGTTTACGAAGCCCAGGTTTCTTACAGCATTTTTGATTGGTTGATTACATGGTTTTTTCATGAGTAACCAATTACAAAAAGCTTTCTGAAATATTTCGGCTCAAGTCTCGTCAGCCGCAGCACATTTCTTAGCATGCTGCTGATTGGATAATGATGGTTGTTTTATCCAATTGGGGTTAAAATGTACTCTCTCCCGTCCATCACCATCTGGCGAGTTATAAGCCTAAAACTTATTTATACTTGTGCATCCCAAAGCGAAGCATCAATGCTTTGGTGGTACTTCTGGCGCCGAGTGCTAACCGATGGATCGGTCACTTGATGTTTTGGTCCTGCATCAGTTAACGCTCCTATAGTCTGTGTGTCTATCTCTGTTCAGTGACGTCAGAGCGAGATTTGTTGGTCGCAAGAATAAATCGCTCATGCTGTCTTGAAGTGACTGCGCTTTTACTTGTGCGCACAAAGACGGCATTTCTTGACGCGGGCGTAAATGTTGATGACATATCACTGCACATAGGTAGAGACACGGACTATAGTTGAGCAATGTACAACCCAGGAGTGTTGATATTTGGCGTTGTTTACTCAAAATGCCGATGTTTCGCCCCAAATTTGCTATTGTCAGGACTTGGTCGTGAATCAGAGCTCCAGTCGTGAATTCCCCTCTCCCCCGGGGAGAGTCATATCACCATAATCTCCATATACTTACCATTCAAGCCTGACTTATGCCTTTTCATTTTCTACGCTCGGTATAGCAAGATATACCTACGATACCCAGTGAAAAGTTTGACGACCCCTGACTGCGCACGCATCAGGGGCGATGATCTAGAAACACTGACTTCTGGATCATTTTGGTATGACTCCACGGGCAGGAGAGCGAACACCGTGAGCCCCGTCAGGCTTGAATGGTAAGTATACGGAGATTATGGTGATATGACTCTCCCGCGGGGGAGAGGGGAATCACCTACATCTCCTAGTACGTTCCCATTCAAGCCTGACTTATGCCACAGATTGCAACTGGTAGAGTCAACCCGGATATCAGAGTGCTCGGGCCATAAGGCTAGCGGAGCTATGGTGATATGATCTCGCCAGGAGAAGGTTGAACAAACCAATAATAGAATAGATGCACTTACCGACTTCAGTGGGTAAGTGCTACTGGGAGCTGTGGCGACTGGAAGATGTGGAGGCTTGCTGTGATGACGAGGAAGCTGATGATAGGATTCTAGCTGCCGTCGAACCGGTGCGTACTAGGACATCTCAGAGATAAACTTGTTGGAATGTAGACGAACAAGCCTATCCCATGGCGTCCATGACATCTTGTATAGAAGCTCCCCGTACTAGTAGGTTCTCCTTTATGACTGCCACGATCCATCGGGCTAATGTCGGCTTGGAGGCCGGGCGAAACGGCTTCTGAGTTGTGAGGAAGAGCTGGTCGTGAGGCCCCCCTATAAGGTAGGCATATCAGTTCAGTCCCCCCGTTACGTCTCGGTGACCGTAAACACCCGCTGCACACAGACTTGTGCGGGGGGTCTCACCAACTCTTTGAATTATTTTGAGTGTTTCCCCGAAAACAACAGAAGGTGAGAAAAAAAGAAAAAAAAAAAAAAAACAAAAGCATGAAACAAGCAAATATGCTGCGACATATTCAGGCCATAGGAATCCTTCAAATATAGCCTTGCATGATCTCTTCTATCCCATTTCCGGTAACCTGTAATAGAGAAACGTGGTCAACTTTTTTCTTTAAGGGCAAAATCTCCATCGATGGGTGCTTTCAAGAAGTGTCCTTTTGTTGCTGCTGCACTGTGCGTGTCCCCATTGAATGTACAAGCTAAATCTAGCCTTGGCACTCGGAAACACTTTCGGTTCGGAGGTCGCCGTAAATATCCGAAATAAGATTTATGATGAAAAGTGGAATCCGCTGAAGCTGTGATTGCGGATTCGCTTCGGCCGACTTTGGATTTTCGAAAAGTTCAGATGACCAGCTTTTCAGCCATATTTGATATTTCCAAATTTACCGTGTTGACCAAAAGCTATGGATTTTTAAAGTTTTTAGCAGTCTTTTTCAGTACGAAGTATATAATTTTTGCAATAATATAAAGTTATGTAGAATTCTTTACATATGAAAGAATAACATATTTTTTCCCCGAAGTAATTTGGTGCAAATTCTCGCGCGGAAATAAAAAGAAATGTAAGTGGAAAACTCTTCGCCATTGGCATGCTGTACAACAGCCCTACGCCTGTGATTGACAGCTCTTGAGTTGACAATGACGCACGCTTCCGGTTTAGGTTTTCACACATTTTTTTCACTTTCTAGTGCGTTTGAAAGATAGAAGTAGCTTTCGAATTTCAATAAATAAAAGATACCTAATGATGTATGATGTTTTAGCTATTGATTTAATGATTTAAAGATTTCGGTAATGTATCTAATCAGCTTGAATTGGCAATACGTCTACGTATCACATTATGTCATTAATTAGTGAACGAAGCTCTTCGTCTTGACTGCCATGTTGGTACACAATCCCCAGTTTATTCTTGTATTTTACGAATAGAGTTTCAAACCAAAGATGTTCCAGAAAGACGTTTTTGAGTTCATTCTTCATGCACATGACTTAAAGCTTCAAAGTGGGGTGCAATAATCCATTGAATAATTTCGTAGGCATACAAGAAAAAATGATTCGTTCTAGTTCATTACTAATTGTATTTTGTAGTATTAAACATAGGTAGCTGTTGCAGAAGGAGCTCTCCCCCCTCCACACACATACCTCAAAGTAAGGGGGTGTTCACAGTGGCATAGTCAGGATGTTGGGAGACGGGGTGCATGGATTTTGCGACGGGGGAGGGGAGGGGGCGGGAGAGGGAGGGAAATAGCTAATATTTCATTAGGGGTTATACACACAAACATTGAACTTGCTAAGTTTTATTGTGCATCCAATAATTTACCGTGTTATAGTGCACCATTTTTAAGAAAAATATGCACATTTTTAAGATAAATATGCACATTTTTAAGAAAAATATGTAAATTAGTCTATCAAAAGTGCTTATAATGTAGTGTACACGAACACACTTTTACCGAACACTCAACAATATTTATAAAGGAGTCTAGGTTTACCGCCGGGCACCGCTACTCCATTGCCATACACATGCAAAAGAATCCTCAAACCAACAACAAAACGAGGCACGTCGTGCTAATTACGACGTCACACCACCCTGCACCATGCATAATGTGATCTATTCCAACCAATTACTGCACGGGGTCGTGCATGTACAATCAGTGGAAATCCGATGCGCCGTGACACAAGGTTGCGATAGTCCATGTGAATTGAATGTAAAACACGAACGATCGAAACTAGCAAAGCAGTACAATGGAACGATGTAATGGATGGGAAATGTTTTGAAGAAGCGTGGTTTTGCTTTGTGCATATCAGCAATGTCAGTAGCATTAAAGACGATGTCAGAACTAAACCACCGACATTTTCGCTAATATGGACTTTGATCTATTGCAACACAAATTGTACTAAGTGTCTATGAAATTATTATGAGCAAAATGGGAATGAAATGTAATTGGATAATTTGACTCAGGTGCAAGCTTTCTGTGCTTTGGTATAGCGCTATACAGGTGACCAAACCAAGGTTAATTATATTAAGCAGTGGCGCGCTTTTCGATATGGTCTAATGATGTTGTAAAGAAGTTCGTTTGTGGTGTAGGATGTTATGTATATTTGCATTTTTGGACAGATTGCATAGCAAAATCCGGCTTATGAAATGGCAATGTCTGGATGTACAGGGTGAGTCAAAAAAAACTTGACCCTGATTGTATCCACCATTTTGAATTTTTAAATAATATATATCTAACATATGTGGTATCTGCGGAAAGTTTATTTCATTATCTTTAATTTGCTGCAAAGATCATTCCAATCGGTTAAGTATAGGCCGAGATACAGTCTTTCGAATCAAGAATCTACAGTGAATAAATAGCCTGATTTTCTTCTGGACACGGATTTCCTTCGCTGAACGCCGTTCATTTCAATGTGAATCCGTGGACAGAGCAGAAAACCGACTACTTGATTCAAACGACTGTAGCTCAGTCGATACCTAACCGATGTGAATGATCTTTGCTGTAAATTAAAGATAATGAACCCAGCTTTCAGATGATACCAAATATGTTAGATATATATTACTTCAAAATTCAAAATGGCGGACACAATCAGGGTCAAGTTTTTTTTTGACTCACCCTGTATGTAAGGATGTATGTGTGTGTGTGTGTCTGGACACAAAAAAGGTAAACATTTTGCCATAACTTTGTTTCCAGATGAGCTAGAGCAGTCAAACTTAGGTATATTGTAAGAGAGCACAAGCCCCTACTAACCATTAAATCCATTCCCCCAGGGTCCTCCCTGGGTCTGACAGGGGGTGGGGAAATGTCAACAACGTCAACATTCACAAAAAGGGTAACCGTTTTGGGCCATAACTTTTTCTCCAGATGAGCTAAGTATCAAACTGAGGTATTTGTAGGAGGGCAACAAGCCCCTACTAAACATGTATCCATTCCCCCCGGGTCCTCCCCTGTCGACAGTGGGGTGGGGAAATGTCAAAAAGGTCAACTTCACAAAAAGTGGTAACATTTTGTCATAACTTTTTTTCCAGATGAGGTAGAGTAATAGTCCAACTTAGTTATATTATAAGAGGGCACAAGCCCCAACTACCATGTAGATCTATCCCCAGGGTCCTCCCCTGGGTCTGACAGGGGAGAAATGGGTAAAGGTCACATTTCACAAAAAAGGTAAACTTTGCCCTAACTTTTTTTTCCAATTAGCTGAGTAGTCAAACTTAGGTATATTGTAGGAGGACACAAGCCCCTACTCACCATTCCCAACAAAGGTCAACATTTTCCACTACTTAGTAGCCAAACAAGGTAATTGAGGAGGGCACAAGCCCCTACTAACCATGTATCCATTCCCCCAGGGTCCTCCCCCCGGTCTGACAGGGGGGTGGGGAAATGTCAAAAGTCAACATTTCCACAAAAAGATCAACATTTTTGCATCTACGTAGTAGCCAAACTTAGGTATTTTGTAGGAGGGGCAGCCCCTACTAACCATGTCATTCATCCCCATGGACGCCCTGGGTCTGACAGTGGGGGTGGGGAAATGTCAAAAAGAAACATTTATTGAATGAATTGAAAGTTATTGAATGAATTTGAAAGAAAACAATATCACTGAAACTTTGGAGAAATGAAAAAAAATTGAGGGACAAATGCTAAGAACTAAAGCAAATGTAAATTGAAAATGGCGAAAGCCAACAACATTTTTTTTTCCTTCATCTCGAAAAAAAATCAAATTGACCAAACATTATATCTCTTACTTTAGAAAACGGTTTAAAAATTACAGGTAAAAAGAATATTATGGATGAAACCACCAAATTTTAATGAAAATCTGTACAGTACTAAAAAGCACATAGATCAAGTTCATATTGACGTATATAAAACAAAATACAAATAAGAACCCTTAAACAGAAACCAATAAACAACATTAGAAGGTAAACTTAATTATGACGAGGTCTTGAATACCTCAAAATCGATGACAAATGGAAAAAGCCCGGGTTCAGATGGTTTCACCGTGGGAATTTTTCAAATTCTTTGGAAAGAACATTAATCTTTTTTCATCATAAATTCACTAAATAATGCTTTGGGTGAAACACCGAACATTGTCTTTTAAAAACCCTCTATTCGGAAATTGTTACTTTAATCCTCAAAAGGTTAAAAGCTATCAATATTTGAAAAAATTGGCGTCCAATATCTTTACTCAATGTATCTATAAGCTTGCCTCTGGCCCCATCGCAATCGTATAAAACAAATACTACCTCACATTATTCACGAAACCAAAAAGGATTTATGACAGTTAGATCTATAGGAGAAAAATATAGAACCATATATGAACATACTCATTTAACGGAGGTGGGAGAGAAAACATACCTGGTATCATTTTACTGCTGGACTTCGAAAAAGGACTTTGACTCAGTTCTCATGATTTCATTTTTCATATATTAGATATTTTTAATTTTGGGCCCTCCCCAATAAAAAGATGGGTAAAACTTTTTTTAACGGCCAAGTCTTTTTCTTCTTGTTACGGTCACCTTTCCGCGCAGATTTCAAATTAAGAGAGGATGTAGACAAGGGGACGCCCTCTCTCCATATATTTTCCTTTTGTGTGCAGAAATATTATCCGCAATGATTAGGCAAATAAAATCTATTAAGGTATTAAATTAGTCAGGTTTCGAAGCGAAAGTAACTCAATACGCTGTGATACAACAGTGTTTCTGGATGGATCTGAAGAATCACTGATAAGCCACAATTAATACATTAGCGACCAATATTATCTGATATCGGGCTTAAAAATAATGACTCAAAAACAAAGGTTATCTGGATGGTAGCAGTAAAATACAGCACTTACAGAATTAAAACAAAGGCACAACTATGTTGGGTTAACAATGATTTTTTTCCTGTTTGGGTGTTTGCCTTTTCATTGGGACTTCAAGAAATACCTATTTAAACTTCAAACTTGTTTTTGATTCTGTTAAAAACAAATTTATTGGTGTAAAAGAAATATAACTGTGTTGTGTAGGATTACAGTAGTCAAATCATTTTCATTCCACAATTTTAATCACTTAACTACTTCCTCCCTCATACCGTCTGATTCCCTTTTAAAGAGCTAAAGCAGGGTAATTATGCATTTATTTGGCTGGCACAACAATATAAGATAAAGCGGAAAACAAATGGAAAATGTTTATATTAAAGGTGTACAAAAAATGGTCAACATTGAAGCCTTTTTTGCATCTTTATAATCATTGGATAAGACGCCTCTAAATAAACATTATATCAAAAATGTACTAGAACTTTTCAAAAATGTACGGGTATAACTAACAATACTAGCTTAATGTACGGGGAAAGTTATCTCAATTCCAGCAGCTAGCCTACAAACATTTCTGGAAAGATGTATAAAATTCCTGGGCTCTGTATAAACATACTGTTAAAATGATAATGTACGGATATAAAAACTCAACCACTTTGGAAAAACGATGATATAAAAAATGGTAATAAAACACTATATTTTAAGGCATTGGGAATGCAAAAAGGCATTCGTTTATAAATGACTGTCTAACAAATTTCCACTACTACCAGAAACGAGTTTGCCCTCAAATTCGACCTTCCGATTGACTTTTGTCTTTTTTGAAAATATACGCAAATCATTTCAAAATATTCTGGCATTCTCTACCTCTACCCAATTTTCTGACACAGACCATCTTCGATGTCCTTTTTGCCCTTCCATATTAATATATTATTGCAAGAACAAAAGGTTGCCATAAAATAAACGAGACAATTAACCGCCATTTGTAGAAGATAACCTGCTAAAAACATAAATGGGAGCAAAAGATGAACGTTCAAACACCGACTAAAAGTGGTTGGATTTTACGTCCTCCCTTTCAACATTGGTGGAACAAAAATTAATTGGTTCCAGTAGCGTATTATAAACAGAATTTTGGGTACAAACCCTTCTCTTTTTGTTATGAATATGCCACGTGAAAAAACTTATTGAGTTTTTGTAAGAAACCGAAGAAACAATACAACTTTATTTAAACTGAACTGTGATAAAGTGGTGAAAGTTTGGAAGACTTCACTGATAGTCTACAATTAAACTGTGTTTGTCCTTTAGTTCTCACAAAGGAAATATTAGTTTGGAATGTCTTCCAATTTACCAAAACAAAGCTTTAAATACCATAATTATATGTGGATAAAATGGAATATATATAAACATACAATTATCGAAAAAATACGCACATTTAAAAATATGAAAGGAGCTGAAAGCAAATATGAATTGGAAAAATTGGATCCCTGCACAAACTTCAGAAATGAAGTGTTTGATAAAACTGGGCAAGTATTCGAACCTTTTTGAAAAGTATATGTGAATTGTTAAGAAATTTAGGTGTGTTACATACACTGAATTCTGTTATGTGATATTTTCTGGGTCCGGTGGTCTTTTCTGTATGTTTTCCTCCTCTCTCTCCACCAGATTAAGTACAGGCAATAAAAGACTATTCAAAAAAAAAAAAAAAAAAAGTAAACATTTCAGTCAAATTTTGCCACTACTTATTAAGCCAAAATTAGGTAATTGTGAGGGTACTAACCCTACTAACCATGTAGTTAATTCCCCAGGGACCTCCCTGTGTCTGACAGGGTGGGGAAATGTCAAAAGTCAACATTTCACAAAAGATAAACATTTTGCCATAAACCTTTTTTCCAGATGATCTATATTAGCCAAACTTAGGTATATTGTAGGAGGGCACAAGCCCCTACTTACCAGGTAATCCATTCCCAGGGTCCCCCTGGATCTGACAGGGGGTGGGGAAATGTCAAAAAATTCCAACATTTTCCCTAAAAAGTCAAAACATTTTGCCATTATCAAACCACTATATACACTAACATTTTGATAATTTCATTCGAAAACCTATAGGGACTGACATTACAGATCACAAGAAATTGTAAGTAGTTTTATAATTTGGGTCCCTGCAATACACATACATTTTGTGTAGTTTGCTTTCCCATCATCAATATAGACAACATTTGTTTATTTACTTTTAATTGCAATTTAAATTATACCCGTTATAATTTCAGTTTTTGTATTTTTTTCATTCTTCGCTATATTTTCATTTATATAAAACACTAACAGTTCTGTGTTGTACCCATTTGCTAATTGTTACCTTAGTTCGTAGCACGACTAGGTCTTGTATTCCAGTCATTTCTTTCTTTATATCATGACATGCGTGGCAGCCGCATGATATACTGTCTTCTCTCGATTTTCTTTCTTCTTCTTTCTTCTTTCTTCTTTGTACCTGCTTCAAAATGCTACTAGCGCCAAACGGGCCTGGGCTGATATTGACCAAATTGGTCAGAAGTAACCACTGACCCAAGCTACACCAGGGGTGTAAATATTTTGACCTTTGACCTCTCGGAGGGGTCAATGGAGGTCCAAAACTAAAATCTTTTGAGGCCTACTTCTTCTACAGATTAGGTGCGCGACATACGTAAAATTCCGCATGAGCATCGTCTTGGGTCATTGTATACAACAGCTTGTAACAACAGAATTATATCGAACTCATTGACATTCAAAATGCCGGCATTATCTAATTAATAGCAAAAAAAATGCTATACTCTCAAATCGGTAACACTTGGATAGGTGGTGTCTGTGCAAAAGTTGCGGATAATGTCGAGACGAATCATCTGACAGAATATTGGCCCCCGGGGTCACGTGTAAGATACGCAAATGAGCTAATAATTTGCAAACAAACGCAATAACTCTTCAAACCAAAGTAGATATACTATGTCCCACCCCCCCAACAAATTTGTTCAGAAGAGCCACTGGGAAAAGCGCTATTACTTATGTGCACATAAGGGTCAAAGGTCAAATTGTGGGTCATCTAGGTGGGTCAATATAAAAGAATCTTAATTATTGACCTATCTAGGCCTGGCCATCTTGTAGGCATTAATGAGAAGGTGAAAAAGAGTCCACAGCGACCGCCGCGCTCTGTGAGCCATCGTTAATGGTTCAAAGTCAATTGAAACTCGGGCATAGTAATCTCTGGAGTCGTCTAGTTTTTATTTTATATGTTACTCACTCCAATATAATTTATAATATGTTATATGCACTTTATATAAGTTTAACTCAGTTCAAGTGAAAATAAATCATAAATCACATTGTTAACTCTTTGGGCCTCTAGTACAATAGATTGGGGTCAAATGTCACATGGACATTGCACAGTATTCACCTCCACCGCATGATATACTCGGCTTTCTAAAGCCAATCGATGCCTAGTTCTGATTTTTCTTCTTCCAAGGCTCCTTAAAAATCCCTACTATACCACACGGTATACCCCTATCAACCAAGTTGGTCAGAATAACCGCTGACCTAAGCTTTCATACGGTGGTGTTCTCAGATTGGGGTCAAAGGTCCAGTAACCGCGGAAGTAGCCGCCATTTTTGTAAAATTCTTTGAAAGCCTACTTGTCCTACCTGCAGACACAAGCTATAGATTCCAAATTTGTTTCACAAGAATTTAGAACCACCCTTAATATAGGATGTACACAGATAAACGATCGGAGTTCATTACCATTCAAAGTGGCTGCTATATCTCATTGACTATGCAAAAATTACTATACTCTCCAAAACGATAAGATGGATAGGTATGTCCTTGTGCAAAAGTTGCGGATAGTTTTTGAGACGAATCCATATGACAGATATTGGCTTCCAAGTGGTCCGTGTAAGAATGCAAATGAGCTAATATAATATGCACAAAAACACTATAACTCATCAACCCAATTCAAGGTATGAATGCCATATTGCGTCACAAGAACCACTGGATACGCTCTATTATCCGTGTTTCACAACATGGGGGCAAAAGGTCAAATGGGGTCATCTAGGTCCAATCTGAAAAGAACCTAATTGACTCATCTCAATTTGCAATCGTGATGCATTCGATGAATTAATCAAACAGAGTCTACCGTGACCCCGCTCTGTTACCCTCGGTTTTAGCGGTCAAGGTCAAAATATGCCAAATAATCAATTGCCCAATATTGCAAAAATACCATATACCAACTTGTAGGGAATAACGAAAGATAAATAAAGTCACCCCCGTGTTATGTGACCATGGTTACGGTGTCAAAGTTACTAATGCGCAAAAATACCACGACTAAGGTCCGTGCTCTTTGAGCACAAAATGTCTCTAGTTGATTTTAATTGCTATTTAATTATACCTTTATAATTTCATTGTTTGGTATTTTTTTTTGTCATTCTTCACTATATTTTCATTTATACAAGACAACAGTTAGTTGTGGCTGTTACCCATCTTGCCTAAGTGTTTTTTAAATTATGCTAATATTTGTTTCAATTACAGAATTAACAATTATTGTTGTTACCCTTTGCCTTGTTTCTTTATGTTATTTGCCTATTTGTGAGACAACATCATTTGGCCATTTTCAAACATTTTCAGTTCACACAAATTTCCACTTCCTCTCAAAAGTTGCATCTTTTTCAGCTCTAGAAAACCTGACATGCTGGATAGCCAACAATGGCAAACCCTTTGGTTCCTGTTTTATTTTTCACTACAACCATTTACATTTTAATATCTTCAGTTTGAAGTAGAACACAGACACTGAGCACATGTTCATCATTCACTTTTTTCACAATGGAACATTCTTTGTTCTTTGATATTTTCTCATCTGCAATTCTGCCCCATAGCGTTTTTTGAAATGAATGCTTGTTTCAATATTGTGGTCATACAATTTAAATCTTTCGGCATTCACTATATTCTTTGGATACAGAGTTTCAAACTACCTCACATTTCACATATCTTTGGCCATGTAGGAGACATGAAGTCCTGATTTGAAACAAGGGTGCTCACATATACAAATGGAAATATCTTCCGCTGTCCTTCTCGTGGAACAACATTTCAAAGGAAGGCCCTGCTAAAACAACATCAATGTCAAAGAATACAGTTTGTTTTAATGTCATACACATTTCCAGTGAATCACGACCTTCAGCAACATCATGGCACTTATTGTCAAGTGCTGTGCTCAAGTATTTAGCTCTGCACAAAGATTAAAGACTCATAAATGTCATCAAAAACCAATACACAGAGTATGTCACCAACAGTCTACCTCACTCATCATTTCACAACAGTGCCCAAGGCCTTTTAAAGCCTGCTTTTGAGACAGACACCAAGGCCTAAACATGCTTACCGATAGCTATGGCCAAGACAATGCCAAAGTATCATACCATCACTACAGTAGAAATAAACTCACATGTATTAGTGACCAGAATTTTTAACTTCAGATCACGACTTCACAACATAACTGCACGTATTGCCAGTACTGTTCTCCAAGATTTTAGCTCTGCACAAAGATTACAGTCTCATAATCTGTTCAACCCAACCATCTATTCACCAAGCCTACCCACCAAATCACTCACAAACCACACCCAAGCACATATAGTTTCCAGACAGACAAAACTTCAAGCATCCTTGGCAGCACTGTCACACCACAAAGCTAAATAACATCTTTGCGAAGCGCTATGACATCAACCAATGCTTTAGCATCCTTGCCATCCGACTAACGTGGAGTGAATACTAAGCGCACCCTTAATATGTACAACAAAAGCACGCAACTAATGCACCTTATCACTACCTGCTGCAAATATCAAAACTAATGTTTTGCACATCCACTGTTCAACAACCGACAAAAGCAAAGCCTGTGAGCATGCCCGACTTATAATCCGAAA
>JAMKCH010033965.1:0-31904 GCA_023653785.1 Ophioderma brevispina | reverse complement strand
AATTTTCAGGGGAAAAAAAAGAAAATTTGGCTGCAAAGCTTCTGAAAAAAGTGGGTCAAAAATGCAATAAAAAAAGCATTTTGCATTTATTAGCTTTTTCCAAACTTAAAAAAACATGCGTTTTGCATTGCCTTTTTTCACATTTCTTCTGGGAAACTTGTTTTTTTTATTTGGCCTTATTAGAAGCAACCTTCAACAATAAATCTCATAATGTAAGCTTAATGATGGGGAAGGGGAAGGGGAAAATGTGAGTTCCTTTTTGGCTCAAATTAAACATGGTGGCACCCATGTAAAAGTGTATTATCAGTAACACAGGACTCATCACTACAAAATTGCATCTGGAAGAATATTTTCATTCATAAGGTTGCTTGGATATTTTTGTCATTTGTCATTTTGAAATAAATGAAAATCAGCACAGGGGCATTTATTAGAGACATAACAGTATCTGCTGAACCAACTAACTAAACAAGGTGCAAAAATCATGAAATATACTCGTTGGAGATTTAAAACCCTGGGTCACTACAAAATGAATATTACATCGTATAACAAAGAGTACAACTCACCTACAAGGACAAATGCTGCTAAAACACCTGAATAGAACACACTGTATGGAATGTGCTCATATTCCCTTGGTCCAACTTTCTTCAAAAAATTGTCATATATTGGCTTTGGAATCTCTCTGTGAAAACACAAAACATACATTTTTAACAATACAAGTATATTTGTAGATGACTATTTGCATGCATGTTTATAATTTCACAAATAATCTTAACATTTAATACAATTTAAAATGGGGTACAATCACCATACAGTTTTTCTCTCATACTACACTATAGCGTCTTTAAAGTCACCATGACATTGACACTGGAAAATAAAAGAAATGCAATTCTAACAAGAACTAAAATTTTGAAACGGAACAAGAAATCATGCCCACACTACCAGAAAACAGTTTTTATTTAACTATCAGGAAAATAAGAGAAATGTAATTCTAACAAGAACTAAAATTTTGAAACGGAACAAGAAATCATGCCCACACTACCAGAAAACAGTTTTTATTTAACTATCAGTGTGTAAAGCAATAGTTGTTGCATTAAATTGCGAGCATTGATTCAATGCACTGGCATATGAAGGTGCACATATCGTCGGGTGTATTACATAGTGACGGATGTTGAATTTTTATTTTTACAAATTAAGGGAAATGGTACTAAATACCAAAATCTTCAAACATGCCAAGTGCCGAACCTTGCAAGTACTTCATTAATTAATAATCTTAATTAGAAATTTTGCAATTTTGACATAATTTTGGATAACAGAGACTTTGGTGTATTACATAGTGACGGATGTTGAACCCTCTGTCAAGAAGTGTGTACTTGATTTTCCCACCAGGGCTTTTTAAATACTTTTGTTAGTAAATATTTTCATCTTTAAATTTATAACTGACACAAGCAAAATATATAATTTATAAATATCAATATTAGTAGAAATTTATTATGTAATAAATGAAATTGAGCAGATTTGCGATGACGCACGTTGGTTTGACGGATGTTCAGAAAATGCCAATTGTTGTTTTCCATAATGACGGATGCTGAATAATGCTTTAGTAAAGGGAAAAATCAACATCCATCACTATGTCATGAACATAATCTCCGATTTGCGTAATTTATGGTGTGACGGATATGATGGTTAACTTTTCCAATGTATTACATGCATTTTATTCTGTAAGAATTTGTGAATATTAGCTAAAATAAATTTCCAGTTGTTAATTTTGTTTCTTAATCGGATTTGATTGTTTGAATCGTATATGGGGATGTTTACAGACCCTCTAGAGTTGGCGATTTTTCAGATGCGATTTTCTCAGAAACAAAAATTCATATTGGGTTTTTTAACATCCATCACTATGTATACACCTGACCAATAGAATATACCCAAAACAAGTGTCTGAATGTGTTGACGTCGTCCTAATCGAGGAGGTAAATGGATTATGGTGGGAAGTTACAAAATGTTCTCAGTCTATGAAGATATCATTACATCTTGTCACCTAAACATTGCACAATTTTCCCAGAGGTTTTCATCCGAATTTCTATCAGAAGCAGGATTCTTATTTTGCCCAACGTGGTTTAAGAAAAAAAAAAAAAAAAGATTGCGTAGGCGAAAAGAAAACAGAAAACCCTGTTTAAAATTACTGGCGAGCGGACCTTTCAGTTTCAAGTAGGGTGGGTCGGTCGGAGGCGCGCATTTTTTTTCTTTTTTTAAATTTTTTTTTCTTGTTCGGAGCTCAAAATTGGCCTAAATAGCCCCAAATCTGAAAAATCAAGAGAAAAAAAAGAAAAATTTTTTGTACAAACAACAACTTTTCTAAAAAAAAGTTTGCCAAATTGATAAATTTGGGCTAAAAACAGCTGATTTTACATGATTTTTTTGGAAAAAACACACAAAAAAAATTCTGCAAACTGAAAAATTCAGTGGTCGGATCGGCCCATAAAACAGGTTTTTTAATTTGCGTGTCGCCCTTGTGCATTCCTCTGCCTTCCGAGAGGATATACAGTTTATGTTAGGGTGGACGTGGTTTGATATGAATCCCGTGTGATTTCAATGATTAAAGCATCACAACTATTGATACACCTTGAAGTAGGTTCCCATAGAACAAGAAAAACTTTTGTGGAGAATTCCCAGGGTGGCAGATGTCAGCCATTTGATTTCAAAATGGCCGCATTTTTGGTATATTTTTCAAATCAAATAACTCGAGTTGTGAATGTGCTAGGAGGAGAGAGACGCAGTTTTGGTTGCCGAAACTTGTATGTTAAACACCCCGAAAGGATAGATGAACATTAAAGACCGTCAGCCAGGTTTGTGTTTTCAAATGGCTGCCATTACCATGTTTATTGTACATTTTGCAGAGCAGCAGAAATTTTAGTGTTGATTTCCTACCAATTTGAATTTTTAGTGGCACCGGTCCCATTTAATAATCTAGTCAAGGTGTATAGAAAGATGTTTTGATTTGTTAAGAGTAATAGAATCTGTCTTTTTTTTCTCCATCTTTAAATTTGATTTCAAAATGTGCTGGCATTTTGACAATCTGTAAAGTCATTTTTTGTGTGAACTTTATTTCAATACAAGGTATGCAGAGGGACATTTCGACCTGAATGCGATGGGTGCATTTGGTTCGAACGAATTCACGATATCAACACGGTCAGGCAGGTATTTTATCGTACATCTAAGTCCGGTTTGAAAGCGGTATAGTACCGGTGGGAGCATATCCGGGGCTCCATAACGATAACAGAATAAGCGTGAAACCGCGCCCGGACAATGGGGTACGCGATGTAGAAGTGTGTTATAGTTCTGCCGGACTCATAATCCACCCACAACGGTAAAGAATAGGGCCCTTGATGCAGTTGACTCTTCAACAACTTATTCATGTCGGCTAGTAGCCCGGATTATATCTTCTTTTCCATCAGTGTAAAAAGTCCAGGCTCCACAACCAGCGGAATACTCGTGAAACTAATGTGGCCTGAAAAGTCAACTGGAACCTTATATTCTTCACCGTGTAAGACCGGTGGTAGTTAATAGTCCAGATGCCTATAATATCTCCTGCCACACGATAAACCGACCGTTACTTTCAATCAAGGCTCACAATTTAATGCTTTGGTCCCTGATGTCACTGACCCGAGAAAGAAAATGGCACTTGTATCCTTGTTCATAATCGACATTGTATTGGAACGAGCCACGTGGATATGATTCTACTTTACAACATTACTAAACATCCGATAACTTGTTTTAAAGAAAATAACAAACATGTGTATGTACATAGACAAACCCCTGATTGACCCACTCAGAACTGTAAGCGTCAGTATTTTTTATAGTCCAACGGCCGTAGGGTAGTCCATGAGTGTTGAATTTTAACGGGAATGTGTTAGTAATCTATTTGTACATGAGTCTTTAAAATGCACTGTGGAATTGGTTTATTTAGTATGAAGTACAAACGAATGTTGATTTATCACGACAAAGCGCACTATAACTATTTGCATAATTCCTATGTCTAGCAGATAGATTAGGTATATGGTGACCAAAAAAATACAGCGAACACTAATTACACTTCTGTAAAAATGCACTGCGGGTTGTTTAAATGGTATGATCCCACTTCCCCTTTGTGTGAATTCTATGTTTTTACCCACCAGTGCCTTACCGACCGTGGGCATGTGGTGGGGCAAGTTCCCCCTCTGGATCGAAAAAGCGGGGACGATATGGACCAAAATATTCATTTTCCCTATCTCTTCTTCGGGAATTTCGACCAAATTTCAGCCTAAATGTGGGCAAAAATTAAAGTAAATTGGCACTGTCTGCGCAGCTATGCGCGCATTTTCGTCAAGTTCGGACTTCATTGGAACAAATCACCTGGACGACTTAAAGATTTTGCCCCTTTCTGGCGGGACCTGGAAAATTTTGCCCCCTTTGACTCGACTTGCCTCGTACGCGGCCCCGGTGAATTGACCGGGACAATGTTAAAGTTTTCTATCACTGGGTCGACATCATCGCTTTAATGATGTACCGGTACTGGTTAAATGACCATAAAAAAAAACATTGTTTAAAAAAACTGGAAGCTGGGGACTCATAGCAGTTAAAGAGACATTTGTTAGCAGTATTTGCCATTGTGAGTCTCACGTTTTGAGGTCATTTTTTAACAGTGTGGAATGGGTTAGGTCCCACTCTTTCTGCATTGTTGCAATCATCAGACTCGATGAAGCCAATCCACATAGTTCGTAGCGAATAGGTCCATTCTTCCACATTTGCATAAATTAAGATTTGCACCTCAAGAGCTTGGCACAATCACCCTTCCACCCAAATGCAGTACTACTGCATCCGGAGAAGGAGGTTACAGATGTCATCGCATGCTTGAATTTCCTATTCACCACAGCCCGATCCCGTAAGTAATTGGGCTGGGGTAACTTCGGATTAGATACACTCTCATTGTACCAAATTGAGTGGGGAGTGGGGCCCCATGATATAGCTTTAAAAGTTCATAGCTATTCGGAGGCTCGACCGAGCCCCTGATTGCGCCTTTTCTTTCCTTGTGAATTTGAAATCGAGAAATGGAATTAGGTCTGTAGTCTCACACCCATCATCCAGAAGCACACACATGCAAAGCTCATTCCTTCCCATATTCTCAAGCTACACAATCATTTGATGCCACAATCTGTATTGAAAATTTTTATTCACCTACACAGACGGTCCTTTGCACATAGCCATTCTGCGCTACCCAAACCTCTTTATAGTCATTTTGGTCGGCAGGAAGTAATATAAGAAGACCATATGCCCCTATTTTACAATGCTCGGATGCTCAAAGCGCATTTTCTTCCCCTTTTCCATGCACATAATCATTGACGATGTCCACTGGGAGATTGCTGCAAAGGAAAGGCGACTTTTTGGAAGGACTTGAAAGAAGTTGGGGCTCAGATGATAAGGTATATGCCCTTTCACAGCTCAGAGTGGCAGAAACGTCATCTTGGAATGGCATCCTATTAGCCTGCCACCTCAAAGCATTGTGTGTATCAGTTGTATTTATCCAAGTCGTTCGAAGTAACAAATGTAGCAGATGCATTACATGTATCTGTTTGTTGGAAGCTGGCGAGACCTTCTATTCTTTATGAGGATTTTTGTTTTGGGTTGCGCCAAGTAACAACAATGCAAGAAACAGGCACAATCGTATGGGTCTGCTCCTACCAGAGCAGCACTTTAATAGCTACCATGAGATACCCCTACGGGCGACGATTGGTACAATGACATCTCAATCCAAGGTTGTGGCGCCCAAATAATACAGATGGGATTTGTGGATGACAAATTCCAAGTCAGTGATGACATTTGCCTCCTGGTCCAGTGCAATAATTCATTTGTTGAAATGATTGTCCAGTCTTGATGTGGGCCAACAATTAGTTCAAAACTGCATAATGGACTGAAGCTTGTATAGACCTTACGTACGCTCTGGGTGTTCCCATCGAGTCCCGATAATCAAGAAATTTTGTACCTCACCAATTTCCCCTGGCCCTCCTGGCAGATGAGAACGACAACCGTGATTTAAACCTAACATTGTCATGATTTGTGATAAAAGAACAAAGTAAACAACGAAGTGGATTGATGTGTGTTGGTGGCTTGCTTATGATGAATCCATATTTGGGTCTCCTACCAATTCAACAACTCAAACCAATGCATTTTAAAGAGTTTAAAACAACAATGACTCACTTTGCTTTTTGGGTGGCATCTGCCTATCGTGGTCGTGTTATAGGACTCCTGCAAAGGTGACTTAATCATAGTGATCTGTTCTTGTTAAATCCATATTTGTGGGAATTAATAAACCATTAAACAACTCTCACAATGCAAGTTTTAGGATCTCATACCAAATAGAGTAACGCCTTCCATATCCAGCTCTACTACAGACACTCACGGACTACCCTACAGGAGCTTTTAATTTAGCTCATACCAAAATAACTGTCTCGAAGCGTGCTCTACGATGCATACAGTGGTGTGATTATGGGTTGTTCATGTAGAATTGGTGACAGTGTTTTTGTTATCTTGTTAAGCCCTTGTTGTAAACCAATGGGGTGGGTGGCAGTGGCACACCTACCCTTTCCTCCGTGCGTTAAAACGACAACTCGCGTTCGCAAAATGCTTCCAGAGATTGTGTGCCGCATTTTTTTTTCATAATTTTAAGCTTTTTTTTTTTTTGTTGGCAACGGTAGCAGTTTTTACTCTTACCCAACTAGGAAACATCTTTATAATACATCTTGACTAGATAAATGGAGACTGTGTCACCATAATTAAATTTATAAGAAACTCACACTAAAATTACTCTGAAAATGTACAATTAAACATGGTAATTGGCGCCAGTTTTAAAAAAAAAAATGGCTGCACAGTCGTATGTTTCCACTTCTATCAATCTAGCTGTAAAATTATATCCTTTCCAGAGAGTGTAGGTGTTTAAAATGAAGTTTTGGTACCAAAACCTACTAGCTTCCTACACATTCACAACGCGTTGGATTTGAAAATACCAAAATGTGCAGCCTTTATGAAAACCGGGGCACGGGGGTATGGTGGCCACAGTCCCCTTGACTAATACGACGGGTACCAAATATGAGGAAATTACTGTAAAAATACGTTAAATGGATCTGTGTCACCATAATTAAATTTTATACTCCATCACTAAAATTACTGATAAAATGCACAATAAACTTGGTAATTGGCGGCCATTTTGGATACACATGGCTGGCCGTCTAATGTTCCTCCGCTAAGCTAAAGCTTATGCTTTTCCAGAGCGTTGTAGGTGTTACATGAATTTTGGGCACCAAAACTAGCTTCCTAGCACATTCACAACTCGAGTTATGATTAGAAGTATACCAAAATGGCAGCCATGTTGAAAAATCAAGAGGGCCGCCATCTGCACCCACCTGGGAATTCTCCATCAAAACTTTTCCTGTTCTCTGGGACCTACTTAAGGAGTCTAAATAGGTGTGATGCTTAAATCATTGAAATCCCACTGGAGTCCAAGTCCCCTTGACTATAATTCAAATGTGTGGTGAACTAAAGACAATATACTGGACTGGACTCATCATCAAACAAGCACTAAATTAATTCTGGGAATAAAAGTTTCCCCATTTTAGCTTATCACAGCAAGAAAAAATCTTCACTATTCTTACCAACCTGGACGAAGAACACTGGTCCATCATTTAAATTAATGAAACACCCTAAATACATTTCCATAGCAAGGTGTACTGTTTGCCTAGAGTATACAGTTTGCATAGCAAGGGTTGTTGTAGCACACGAGATGTACTTTTAATAGCAGGTGTACTATTTCCATAAGGAGGTGAACAATTGCATAGTAGGTGCACTATTTCAAGGTATATTCTTTCCAGAAGTAGGTTTACTATGTGCTAGCAGGGTGTACTCTTTTCCTGAGCAAGGTGGACTCTTTCCCGAGCAAGGTTTATCTTCCCGAGCAAGGTGTACTCTTTCCCGAGCAAGGTGTACGCCTTCTCTTTTCCCGAGCAAGTTACTCTTTTCCCCGAGCAAGGTGTACTCTTTCCCGATCAAGGTGTACTCTGTTTTCCCGAGCAGGGTTACTCGTTCCCCGAGCAAGGTGTACTCTTTCCCGAGCAAGGTGTACTCTTTCCACAGAAATTTACTATGCACCTTCCCTTTCATATAAAATGTACTATTTTCATATAGGCAAATGCAGTATTTCCCAAGGGGTACGATTGCAGAGAGATGGTGTATCTTAAGTGCATTTTGGATTTAGTGCATCAATGTTTGGTGTAGGTTCACTAGATGTGCCGAAGAAAAGGCTAATTTTTAAAGTTTTTCATGTTGATTCGCTGGGTGTTTTGATGTTTGCATCAACAGTGCCCCATATGCCACTGTGTAGTATTTTGACCATTTAGGGAAGAAAATACAAAATTTAAAATTTCTTTCTTTCCTTTGCTTTCTCCTTCAAGCAGATCAAATTGCATGTAAGATTCAGCACACCTACTATGCTTATGGCATTTGTTCAGGATGATATACAAATCTCAACAACTCTTTTAGTTAAAAGTCGGGGATTAGATTTGTGGATCAAAGTATCCCTTAAAAGGACGCATTCAAGGATTTTCACATGAAATTTATTTTCATGGCCATACCATCATAATAGTACAATCAAGGATTTCCCTGAGACTCCGAATTCCCCAGTAACAAAACCTGTACCTTATGAACGTAGCCACTACTAAGCACTTCATCTCCTTATTTCATGGGCAAATGAACATGGGCCACATCACTTACTTTTTGTATTCCCTTAAAATATGATCAACCTTAATGTGGGAACAATAATGTGAAATGACAAATAATGAAAGAACAATTGTTGTTCTAATGACTCGTAAGGATGCTTACTACCTTCTCCGATGTTGATGTACCAATTTGCATTGTCTTTAGGCAGATGCAGAACCCTCCCATGAAAAATATATTCCCACCGAAATATATTCATTTCGATCACCCTGTATGACACCCTCCCCAAGTGAAGTCATACCCACAATCCTCTTCCGCTTTTCGTCTTACCCTCGACAAGAATCACATCCTCAGGGGGCGGGACGGGCAGGGAATCAACATCGGAGAGGGTAAGTCACGCATTCCTTACAAGTCATTAGAACAACATTGTTCTTACAAAGACTCATACAGGAATCTGCTTTCCTTCAAGCGCGATGTTGATGTTCCAATTGCATTAACATCGGCTATTATGACGAGGTACTAAAGGAGTCGGTGCATGATGCAAAATGTCTACATCAGGATTGCGTGATCGAAATGAAATTCGACATTGCAAGGCATTCAATTAAACCCTAAACTAAGGGCAACTAACTCGTATACACGCGATGCGTAAAATAGGTGTCCCCGCCGAATGTTGCGACCACTAACAGTTATAAATGAACTCTACATACCCTAACCCCCTTCCCAATACCCCTGCAACAACTCCGCCCCGACCTCCCCAACAACCCCCCGCAAAACCCCACCCCTCCTCCGGAGTCCCACCACCCCCCCCGCTCCCTCCCACCCCGCGCCACCCTCCTCCCACACCCCCCACCGCACCCCCCTCCCGCCTCCCCTTCCCCGAGCCTACCCCAACTCAACACCAAAACCCGCCACCCACTCTCCCCCCTCACCCTCTCCCACGCCTCCCCTTACTTCCCCCACCCGACCAACCTCCCCCCTCCCTTCCCCTCCGCCCCCCCGACCCGCCCCCTCCCACCCCCTCCGGCCCCCCCCCTTGCCCCCCCCCCCCCCTCCCTGCCCCCCCGACCCCCCCTGTCCCTCCCCCCCTGCCCGCCCGCCCCCCCCCTCCCCCCCACCCGCTTCCCCCATCCTCCCACCTCGCCCCGCCTGCCCGCCCTCCCTCCCCCCATCCTTCTCACCCCCTCCCCCCCCCAACCCTCCCCCACGTCTCCTCTCACCCCCCCCTCCCCCCCTACTCCTCCCACCCCTCCCACCTCTCCCCCTGCCCTTCCCCTCCCACACCCGAGTAACCCCGCCGCCCCCTCCCACCGGGCGCGACCCCTCGCCCCCCCCCCTTTCCCCACCACCCCCCCCCCCCCCCGGCCTTACCACGTCCTCCCCCCCCCCGCACTGCCCCCGCCCCCCCGCACTACCCACCCCCCTCCCGCACACCCCCCCCTCCGCTCCGCCCTCATCCCACCCCCCCCTTCCCCCCCCCGAGACGCCTGCACCCCCCCCCACCCCTGCGAAGCTCCACCGCCCGAAGTCCCGGTCCCCACCCCCCCCCACCCGCCTCCGTCCCCCCCCCCACAGCCCCCCCACCTCTCCCCCCCCCCGGGACCCCCCCCCCTTCCAAGCCCCTCCCCCCCCCCTTCACCCTCCCCACACCTGCACCCCCACAAACATATCATAGCTAGCTCATGTTGCAAAGGAATTGTGCCTATCCGATGTACTTTTTCAGAGATACAACACAATTACGCAGATTTAATTAGCTCAGTTGCATCCCTAAGCCGGCATTATCACATACCTTTCCAATTGCAAAAAAGATGTGGCCCCATGCATAGGACCTATTATGTCAGCGCGGAATTTGAGTATCCAATTACCATTTCAAAATATAGCAATTAGGCTGATTTGTGCAGAGTAAGAGTCATTTTGCATCCTCAAGTTTGCCCAAATAACAGCCCAAAAATGTAATCAGGTCAAGAGCTCTTCATCCCGCTTCCTTCCACCCAAGTACAAACAAATCTTATCCGCCGGACGAACTCCAGAATTCTTGTACACAAGCCTTGAGGAACATTCTCATAAAATTATGCAAATTAGATCTAATAGCATATTTTAAGCCAAATCTATTCAGGGGTCGCAAACTCATCAACCCGCTTCTTTTCCACAAGTTAACAACATCATTGTCGCCCTAACGGAACTCCAGAGAAACTGTATACAACATGGGTTAACATTTTGTCACAGAACGGACGGCCGTACGACGAACGGAACGGACGAACGGGACGGACGAACGGGCGGACGGACGCTGCTCATTTCATAGTCCCCCCGTTCCAACTCGTTCGGCGGGGGACCACAACAAGATCGGCAAAAATCATAATACAAACCCTGGGCGACGTAGAGATTTGCACTACCATTACTTGTCCTGAAGAGCCCGATCTGTGTAGGACAGCCCGGGCAAATCTAGCTCTCTTTTTCCTGGGTTGAACGTGTCGAAGGTACGTTGTGGTGAAGTAGTTGAGGAGCTGCCATGAAACCGTTTGTGCAATTTCGGCAAGGGGCGACCGCCGCACTGAGGCGAAAGAGCTCGCGATAGCTCTGGTGGAATGGAGCGGTGACATTCTGCTGAATTTGGAACCCGTCGGCGTCTGTGATAATCCTAACTACCCACCTAGCTAAGCGTAGCCTTCGTCGCGGCCCCGTGAGGGGCAACCATTGTGATGAAGAGCTGGCTTGTGGTCCCCCTGATGGGGCGCTCCTCTTAACATAAACCATTTTTAAAAAAGAACACACAAGCACGAACAGGACCCCATAATCTGTCTCCCCAATAGAAGAAACCGTCTTATCTTTAGGAGGATAGACGGGGGACGCTGAGAGCGCTATAACACTGTTCTTTGGCGAAAACCCTGTAAAGTACAATAAAGCGTAGCACCGGGGTTGGAGAACTGGATAGCACCGCCTACGGCTAGCGCATTGCCAGCTCCACGGCCCGTTTGTCCCGAAGCCATGAAGATAAGGAAACCACATGTCTTCAACGTCAGTTTGGCTAAAGTAAGCGTCCTCCATGGCTCAAACGAGGCCCACGCGATAGTCCAACACCTTGTTGAGGGTCCATGAGGGGTCAATCTTCCTCTCCGGGGGTCTGGTATTAACCATCCCGTCAAAAGAGAGAAGAAAAAAGATCCCGTCATTAGAAGCTAATGGCTGCAGAGTTGTTAAGTTCTGGTTCCATTCCGTCATCAAACCCTCTGTGGATCTACTGAATAGCAGATTTGTATTTTCGGACGGTGGCGGCCGCCATCGCAGCATCAAATCGCTCCTACAGAAGTCCTGCCCCTGTCCTACAAGTGGCAACAGTGGGGATCAAGCATCCCCCTCTGCTTTCGCACCATCGTAGGTAGAGGCCGCCCAGACTCCAGATTAAGTTCTGATCGTGCTTGGGCTCACCCCGAGCCCAATGTTATCAGCTCTCGACGAAAGGCCCTCCTCATGGAGACGACTCCGGACAAGGGGGAGCATTCAACTCAGGTGCCCTATCTTCAGATTCGAATTGGTCCGACCGATGCCCCGGATCAAGTCCGGAACCTGCCCGGTAATATATCGCTTGGACGACCTGCGAGCAGTCTACCATGGGCCAAACACATGGTGTCGAGGCCAAAATGGGGCAATCATGAATACGTTGCATTCCTCCTCTGATAACTTGCGAAGAACACGATGTATCAGAGGAAGTGGGGAAATGCGTACAACTGTCATTCCCCCCCCAACTGAATAGAATAGAGCGGCCACAGCGAATGCTCCGGTCTGGGGGTACAGAGAGCAAAACACCGGTAAGCTGATGATTAGTCCGTTGCGACGCGAAGAGATCTAATCGACGGGTAATAGAACCTGTCGAAGATCATCTGGACGACCCGTGGTGCTAGGGACCGATCTTTTCGGGGCCGGCCAGCCGGCCCCGAGATAGATCGTCCGCCAGGATGTTGGGTAACACGGAATGTGCCTCGCAACGAGGATTATCCTGCGGCTTCTGCAACAACCAAGTCCCGAGAAGCTGACTGGTGTGCAAACAGAGCGTGGGGGCCTGTTTTTCCGGGCCCCCCCTGCCTGTTCACATAGGCCCCTCTACACAGGACAGTCGTGATGTCGGACTGAATCATGACCTTTTGCAGCCCACCAGCCTGGACTCTAACTCCTTGAGGGTGTTAAACCCACTGCTAGAAGTTCGAGCAGGATTGATGGGGAAAGTACTCATTTTTTCGGAGAACCACTGCTGAACACGCGATCCTCCCTAGAGGACCGCCCCATCTCACTCCGACGCGTCTGTCGATATAACTTGTCGTGGAGGAGAAGCTGCGAACTTCACCCCAACCACGAGGTTGGAGCGAAGCATCCACCACCTCCACTCTCTCCGTGAGAGGCGTCATCGGGATAAACCCTGGTAAGAGGTGCCCGACTGGGTCGTAATGCGCCAAGAAGGTGCCTGAAGGCCCTCATCATGTAAGGCGACAGTCTGGGACCCAGGTCTACCAGAATGGCCATCAGCCCCGACCGGCTGGTCCCGACCAAGTCCGAAAGATCGACTTCACATTCGACCGCCCACCGGGGATATTGCCCCGGCGGAAGCTGTCCCCCTTCGTGACGGTGGAGAACAGCACGTCGCCACCGGTACCCGCCGCGCGCCGTCCCAAACCCCAGTCTTCTCCTTCTCTGCCCTAGGCCAGATAAGACTTGGGACTGGGGGGGACGCTGGACCTTAGCCGCCCTCGGAGGTGGGGGCTTAGCGGCCGGCCTGCCTCCGTACATAACTTCTACAGTGTAGCAGGAGCAGGGGTGGCCGCAGACGAGTTCTTGGCTTCTGCTGCCTTGCGCTTCTTCTGCTTCCCGCAGTATAGGCTTCAGCTTCTCTTGAAGCTTCTCCGCGTTGGTGGAACACGCTGCGCCAGCTGCCCGTCAAACCGTGTCGAACGTGTCACCGAAGAGTTCCCCGGCCAAGGGCAACCTTCCACCTCAGGTCCCCCGAAAGTTCCCTGTTGAAGATGCGTTTTAAGCTCTGCACAAGCGTTTCCGCGTCTGAAAGAACCCGATCCCCGCTAGACAAAAGCCATCGCCTGATCTCCAGCGGTATCGGGCTAGCGCGTAAGCCGCCAGCGTCCACCTCCACTGCCCGCCAGAGGAAGATTCCTGACCGGACGCTCGCCTGCCACCAAGTCACCAAGATGTTTGGTAAGGCAGAGGGAGAAACTTGACAAGCGAATCATCGCCCAGCGCCCGGTCGTCACTCGCTTGAATTCGTCCTCCCAAAGGGCGAGAAGCATGGGTCGTCAGAAGTCCCCGTGGACGGCAAATTTTCCGGAGCGATATTCTGTCCACGAGGGCACCGCGCAAAGCTCTCATATCGTCGGCACACCCCAAGCGTAGACGTGTTGGCCGCCTCGACGTACACTAAGCCCACGGCCTTTCCCGGAGTTTCCATGCGTCCACGCCTCATGGAAGAGCCCTTGGGCAGTGATAACAGAGGAACGGCCCGCGTCGGCTTGGAGCCCAAGCCCCCCAACTTGAGGCTCCCCACCTGCTCTGGCTTACCATCCTTCGACCGCTAGGCCATGCCAGAAGCCCATAGCCCTGAGACGGCGGAGGCAAGGGCGCCGGGAACAGGTTGGAATCCGACGGCAGCTTCGAATACTTCGTGGGGCCGCGGCTCGCGGCGATGACGAGCCCCAGCATCATCATCACCAACCCCCCCGCTCCGCTGGTCTCAGGACTCTGAAATCGGATGGTGGATGAGCCACAGTATCAGTGCAGCATAGGCTGGTCCACGCTACCCCCGCTTGCAAAAACGCGTAACTCCATGCTGCGACGGTAAAACCTGCTGCGGAACAAGCGCGACCCCTTATACAAAAACACCCGCCCACGGCCCCGACGGGCCCGGGTGGGAGGTGTAAGCCGGAATAGGAAAGAGTGGATATCCTGTTACCCTGTGGCCTAGTAATTGGCCGAGGGTAAAGCAGGATACCTCAGATACCCCCTGATTCATCCCCAAAAAACCCGGAGTGTGAATCCACAAACGAGGGCGGATGTACAGCGCTAGCGAACCCCGCGGCGTCCGAGTGCCCACCCAGTTGGTCCACGGCCTCGCCGCGGTTCCCCAGCGCATGCACTAGCAACACCCCAGCACCCCCCCCCACAATTGCCAGGCCAAACCCAACGGGTTGGATGGCACGGCATGCCGAGGCTGGGCGACGGGAAGGGAAGCGGCCATGGGCTAACGGGCCCTGGCGCTGCCTTTCAACCTGCGATGGGTTTTTTCCGGCCGCCCCGAACACGACTACCCACTCGGAAGGCTTTTGTATGCCCAAAGAATGAGCATTAAAGCCTGTGAATAGGCCCCATTGTTTCCGGCAATCGACCTGCCAAATCCCAATCCCCCCCCTATGACTGGGCCATTGTCTGGGCTTAATACAACGGATTAGGAATAAGCCAAGGCCCAGACCTAACAGGGTAATTCGCTAGGGTCGATGCGCCTGCAGCTGAAACCCCCAGCTGAAAACCCCCGCAGCGGGGACAGGAGCGAAAGGCGTTGAGACCAGCGTACTTGAAGCCCCGAAAGCCCCCCCATTATTTTATATATATCCCCCGTAACCGTACGAGGACAAGGAGCACGATGTCGCCGGTGTACCGGCCGCCACGACAGCGGCTGATACAGCTGGAATATGCTGAAGCACGTGAGGACAAACAGCGACACCACTCGACCCCGCACACTCGACACACTCCCACGCGAATTGACTGTGTACGCAGTACGGTGTATCCTTCATCTCGATGCATGCACCGAGACAAAAGGACCCCCCCCCCACCGTTTAACAAATAGCCCGTCACCGCGCCCCGAAGGCGCGGAATACCGACAGTTGTTTAGGGTCCGAAGGACCCCGTAATGGCGGGTTTAACACACCCTTCGCTAAAAGCGGTCAAAGTCCCGCGCCCGCCGATGCCAAAACCGCGAGGACGAAGACTCCAAGATACGCTCCGTCTGACTCCAGCGCGTCCAAGTGCCCCTCGGAAAGCCCGCTACAAAGGGTAACTTATTCGCTCTGGAGCAGGACCGTTGGGCGTAACAGCGTGGGTGAGGTTCCCATGTCGTTAGCCTCGACAGCCAGGCTTCGCACAATTGCGGCATTCCGGATAACAGTATCTAGCCCTGGGCCCCACGAATGTATGTAGATAACGGCCCACGCACGACTGGCTAACCGACTAGGTGAGAGAACGCACCAAAGGCAGGGAATACTAATTTAAATTCAATAAGCTAAGTCTCTATATGTATTTTATTTACATAAAGCAGTTTCAATCACTCCAACAACTCTTATCAAAGCCGGACCTCATTGACACAAAGGCCGCAATGAAGCGTAAAGGAAACAGTCAGTAATACCACCCATTGTGCACGCACCAATTGTGTGAAGAAATGATCGTACATAACTTACAATAAAATGTAACAAATTCGTGCTCCATCTTGAAACAGAACGAAATGGGCGTGCCGAGTCCATTTCCAAATTACAATTCGAACAAGCATTGTAATCACAAATATACCGCTACATAAGAATATAACACATATATAGATAGAATATGAGTGGGAAATAGACTATTATCGAGATGACGTGGCAACAGAAGCCACGCCCCTAACGCTAGCAGTCCTATGGGTGTGAAATATGCGGGTATGTGTGTTGACAAACCAGACGCAAAGTCAAGGTATAAAGGCCTTAAAACACTGACTGTCGCAGACGAAAAATGACAAAACTACAATGTCCCGGGACGTACATAAATGACATTTAACAGATTTCACAAGGTTTCAGGACCACACACTAGTAGCTACACAATCTGAACCAAAAATTCGAAAAATTACGGGAGCTAAATCCTTAACGTTACCGGGGAACCCAAAAGAAAAGAGGAAGAGGATTGTGGGTACTGACGTCACTTGGGGAGGTGCCGTCTACAGGTGATCGAATTATCTATTTATGTGGGAATATATTTTCAATGGTGAGGTTCCTGCATCTGCCTAAGAACAATGCAATTTGTTACAAAAACAACATCAAAATCGGCTTGAATGTCAGCAGATTCTGTAATCGAGTCTGAACATTTGTTAATTTGGTAATATCCTATGAACCTTAAAGGGCCATAATGGCCCCGAACAAAAAATTGACATAATGAAAAGGACCAAGTTAACTGAAATCACTCTCTTCACTTCCAAACTAATCCACGAGTTGAAAAACAATTTGGAATCAGGTTTCGATTTACCCAGTGCACCTGCACCGTGCATGTAATACTTGACTCTGGTGCATTTGAATTTTTGCCTCGTTGCATGTTATTTTTTATGTATTTTCAGCCTTATTTGGGAAAAAAGCTAACCATGTGGCATGTAGATTTTATTCTCTACTCATCGGACCCCTTATTTGGTGTTTCAATTCTGGAAAAACAGTAAAAATACAATCGGTCCCGGACTCTTGTTTCGCCTGCGCTCGCGGTAGTGTATTATAACCTAGAGGAACCTTGACCTATATGCGAACCTTGACCTCGTAAACAATATGTTTGCATGTAAAACTCCATAAACCAAGTTGTTGGTCAGTTTGAAACTTCAAACTTTTCAAATGAGGTCAACATTACATCTTACAACTTACAACTTGACCTTGACCTTAGTATGTGAAACCTTTGCCTCACCCACAAATGAGGGATCCCATGTTGCACCTATGGTTCAAAGTTTGGTTCCAATTGAACTTCAATCTTTTCAAATGAGGTCTTTTACATATTCAAGGCCTACTTACAAATTGACCTCACAAGACCTTGAAATGACCTAGTATGTGACCTTTGACTCATCAACAAATGAGGGATCCCATGTTGCACCTACGATCCAAGGTTTGGTTCCAATTGAACTGTGCAACTTTTCGAAATGAGGTCAGATTTACATTTTATACAACTTGACATCACCATGACCTTTGATCCTTGGTATGTGACCTTTGACCTCACCAACAATGGGGGATGCCATGTTTGCAACCTGTTACCCAAGTTTGGGTTTAAATAAAAAAATCCGTCAAGTACTGATGATATTACAGGCAAATGTTCCCTTTTTTCACAACAGACATCAACAGACACAACAAGACAACAACTACAGGTGGAAGTTGCCCCTATGTGTCTTCCTTCCTGCCTTAGGGGCAGGCGACACAAAAACAAAGAGTTCCGGGGAAGGGGGGGGGGGAGGTGCAGTTTTTATGGCACTTTCTGAGAACAGAAAAGCAATGTGTTCACATCCCTGACAGAATTTACAGTGTCTCTAGCCTAGCATGTTTTGCGACACAATCAAAAGCATTCAACCAGGATTCAGCATTGTTACTTAGGCCTTGTAGTTAAATATTGATCTGGCAAGTGAAGATGGATTAGCCGGGAATAGCAATATACAATATCAATGGTCTGTGAGCTGATTACAACATAGTCTATATTAAGTTTGTTACATGCGCTGCAGTAATGTCAGCATCCTTGTTCCAGAATGGCCATAAACGCCCGCCCACCTCCCCCCTGGAACTCTCCTGTTTTTACTGTACTATTTATACACAAATCACCCCGGTATGTTGTCAAATTAAAGTGGAGATACCTTGGGACAAAGTTTTAAATTTGTCATAGAAATTGTGTCTTATCTTTAAATGATTGTTAATCTCAGGCGGTTAATGGACCATCTTGGCACCCAGGTCGTGTTCTTTTCATACAGCTGTGGAGGTAGCCATTGTTTGTACCCTTTTTGTTAACAAACAATCAATTCCTTTTGTGTGGGAGCAACAGGTATTTCCAGATGACACTGGCTATGGTTTGCCATGGAAATAGAACCACAAATGACCTATAATAAACTCCCCCCTTTTTAAAAGTTAAATTTCACACCCAAAAGCCTTGACTACAGACACCACAGTTTATAATCAAAACAAGCTGATAGCAGACTATTTACACCCACCTGCACACCATGTCCAGCAGATCTCTGCTAAGGAGCCACCAGCACCCCGGAGAGTGATTTTGAACCTGTGCAGTGGAAAATGACAAAGGCAGGCATGGTCTTACAATCCTGCCATTTGTCTTAAAAATTCGAAATTATTAAAGATGGTTTGAGGTTTTCATGAAAACCTATAGCCAGATTTCGATGGATGGAGTCTGACTAATACTTTAAAAATCAAAGTCGTTTGAAGGAAGGGAAAGTGACGCATACTCCATATTTGTGATGTGATCGGGAAAAACCTGTCGCATGTCACACAGGACAGTTGAAACAAAAAATAAAGAAAATACCTTATAAAATCGTGATGTTTTACTTTATTGTGTCAGATTGGTATAAGGCATAACTTTTGATATGTGTACCAAAGAGAAGAAAGAAGTAAAAAGTTATGAATTTTATTTCAAACTTGCAATGATAGTCAAAACTCAAAATAAATTGTGCACAATGTGGCGTGGTTTTCCAAGATCACAATCACATTTGTGAGACAATTTAAAAATGCAATAGCCAGTTATAGCCAGTTGACTAGCATATTCTTAAATATTACATGAAAATTCAAATTCCTAAAACATTGTCTGTGACCGTACTGGCCCTAGTATGTCCACCTTGTTGTTACCATGAAAGTATCTTGAATTTAAGGGGTTGGAATATAATGGGGCTCCATCCTACATAAACATGCGAGCAGTAAACTTGTTGCCTTTTCAGAGATGAACTTGTCCAGTGTCAAATGATGTGTGTGATCAACAAATGTATGCCTGACCTGACGGCATAGACCTAATTATTTTTTTTTTAACAAAAATCACAACAAGATGTACCAAAACAGTGATGATTGTAACCTAAAAATGCATTAAGCTGATTTAATTCATTGCAAAAAACTTATTGGTGGGATTATATAGGATTTTCTATATTCTTCAGATTCTTTCAAAATGGGGTGAGATTATAATCAACAATGGGAGTAGTGATGGCGGACTATTACTCAGGTCAGTATGGCGTAATAAAAACAGTTTAATTAAAATTAATGATAGCCACCTGTTAACATTCAAAAACATAATTTGTTAGAAAAAACTGAGGGCCACATCTCAAGAAAATCTCGGAGTTAGCTTCATATGCGGCGGTGAGCATAATGTTGTAAAGACTCAGTGTTTTTCTTTTGAGACCCAATTTCCCAGTATATACTGACAAAGGGATTATTAAAAATGGCTCAATAGAAACAGTCAATTTCTCTGGTATTTTCCTCCTTATACTGCAAATGTTTTCACTAGTGGTCGAACAAGTACCTTTTACGAAGAAGCCGATATTTCTGAAAGGGAACAATGGACCAACTTTGGCTTTCAAAATCCTTTTATAGACTGGTTCCATTTTTCAAAAAGCACCTAGCGAAGGCATTTGATTAAAAGCAATGAAACAGTGTTTCTTACAAAAATTTTATGCTGATTCCAAATCTTTCGGTCCCCAGAGCTAATTTTGAGGGGAAGTGTGCCTTAATTTGCTAAATTCAAAATGGCCGCCATTTTAAAATTTTTTGTACAGTACTCAAGATTTAAGGCTTTAAGACTTCATTCTGTGTCTATAATATGTTTTCAGGGTCAGAGAACACAAGAGACAATTCAGTTAGGTATTAGCCATATATGACAATTTAATTTGCATACATTTAAAGCAGCGGCCATTTTGATTTTTTAGGCAAATTATGTCAACATGACCTAATGCTATACGGTCATGCCACCTAGGAGTAGGGAGCAAAGGGTGTACATCGCCTTGGAAACTAAGCCAATATAAACGTTTTCACACTTAAATGAGAGTAAGTCATCATTTTTTTTTGAGATAGCTATAAAACTATATATTGTTGTAAAGCTAAAATGAAAGGACAAATATGCAACTTGTATGTGCATATAAAAGGTGCCACAAGTGTCATATAAGGGGCGAAAGTGAAATTTTGATGTTAAAAAAAAACAAATTTTAGGGCAGTCGATTTGTTACTTCAATTAACATCATTAGCTTAAACTGTTTTGTATGAGTCAAAATGGAGGCCACATAAAATAACAAACAAAAGGAAGATGTTATTTTCTTAATACATGGCGGGTTACAAAGATCTTAAAAACAAAAAAAAGCAAAGCCCGTATATATCAAAAAATCCCTAGCTTTAACCACATGCCTCAATCCCGTGGCACCCTCACCCTTGGCACACCTCTCTGGACCCCGACGGATTAAAGTTACGACAACTCAAAAGTAAAGATAGCACAAAAATTAATCTGCTACCATACTTCAAGCTAGATAAATTCCCTTTAAAAGAAATTGAAATCAGTTGAATTACCTAACTTGGTTCGTAGATACAATAAAAACTATTTGTGAAAAGGTAACGCCACCCTCATTGTATAACCCAACTCATGGGGCAGCCATACCTAATGATCTAATTACATTCCATTGACCCTGAAAACAATGTATAGACACAAGATTGAAGTACAAGCCTTAAATCTTGCGTTATGTACAAAAATGTCAACTAAATGGCAGCCCATTTTGAATGTTTATATGACAATTAACTTGTTAAGATGACTCTAATCAAACTAATGATCTAATTGTATTACTTAACCCTGAAAACATTTGTATAGACACAAGAATGAAGTCATTACAAGCCTTAACAAAACGTAAAATGGAAGCCATTTTGAATTTATGAATAATTAGGCACATTACCCTAAAAATAGATTTGGGGACCGGAAGATGGAATCAGCATAAAATTCATATTAGAAAACTGTTCAAAATGCGATTTATCTCAAAAATACCTTGTCATGTTGAAGGAAGCACTTTTGAGAAATGGAAACAGTCTATTATGAAGTACTTACAGTTTCCTAAATGTCTCCAGCGGCAGTAGTAAAGCCAAAGTAGCAATGCTATGAATAGTAACTATGTCGAATTGTTACGGGGAACATGCCGAAAATGCAATGAAACTCAAGTGGCCCACGATGCAGTCTCACGTTGATCAATGTGGTTGCACTGCTTTAATTTACATCCGGACGCGCTGTCAAAATTGCTTTGAATGTTGAGCATATGCAAATCGTATTGTTGTGTGCGTGCAGAGTTAAAATTAGCATCCAGGTGGGGCCACGGTGGCACAACGAAGTTGCGATGCAGGCGCCGCCATTGGAAATACAATTTTTTTTCAAAACAGAACTTTGAACAATTAGAGGACAACATCTTTTCTAAATTCTTAAATCTTAACGTAACACCTCAATTACTGAAAATCTTTTACGTAAATCTTGCGTCTCGGGTAACAGAATGATTTACACTTCTGAGCTAGACTGCTAAAGCTGTGATGCATTGTCTTAGCACCGTGAGTTGCTTGGTGAAGATTCATGCTATCCCTTCTTGTAGTCTGCAATATTCGAAATCACCTAAGCTCCAACACAGAGCATGTTGTAACAAACATGAAAAATTTCACATGGGGATCGGCGTCCTGTCGCAGCCGATAGCCAATGACATGACCTCTATACAGGTCAGTGGCCATATAGCATTTGTTGCGAGATTATACCCTTCGAGAGATGTAACACATGGCCGCTGATGCGATAGAATCCTGGATAGAAGACGACGAAAATTGACGATTTTTTCCTGTCAAGCGTGAGTGATCCATTTGATAGTAAGGACCGCAAATGCCTTAGTTAACATTAATACCTATGATATTGCTCAATGGGGCATATGTGTGACCCAACGTCTACATGCATTATTTGCCTCTGGAAATGTACATGAGTTTGTCGTGGCCTACCATATTGCCGCAACCAAAGTTGAGCCCTGTGGGGATACACCCGGGGTTGCCGGGGGGGGTTACCGAAACTATGTTTCACCAGCATTTACAGTTTTTTTGGAAGGACAATGCTGGAGATATCACACCAATAGAAACACACCATTCCAGTAGAGTGGCAAATACCATGAGAATTTAAATCAGAAAAAAATAGCCAACGATGGGTCATCAATTTGCACTATTTGTCTGCTATGTTTTCCATCAGTCTGATTTTGGTCACTATTTACAATCCAGGTAATTATGGCTGAAAATACGCAGCACCTACTCCAACATCCCTTTGGGTTATGAATTCAGTATTCTGCCAACCACATCTTTCAACAACAGCTTATTCCATTGAGGCTGCCAAATTCATAGGTGTGGACACAATACAAATTCTTTCCTTTTGACATCAACAGAGGCAGCTAAAGCCATGATTGCACATAGTGCAAGAGGCTGATATTCAGCCCAAATTTGGATGGTAGAACCAAAATAAAAGCTGCAGAAAAGATCACAGCACAAGTTGGGTATGGAGATCACAACCACAACACATGCGGTGGTGACACTTTCGGAACAGCGGAGCCTCAATTGGATGTTTATAACCAGTTCAAATTTTAAAGGGATACTTCTGTCTGCCCCAATCGAAACCACTGGACTGGGCCCTCATGTGAGGACTCTTCTTACTTGTTGGGGTGCTTAGTATTTCATAGGCTGTAGCCACATTGGTTTGGAATACCCTCGTGTGATCCGTCTGTATCAGTAGCTGATAAGCCCTGGTTGTTTTGGGTGATTGTTTTCACATGTTCTCAAAGCTGTAAATAGATAATTTGAGAGATCAGATTCCAACTGCAACCAACCAAACTATATTAAAGATTACATTCAAACAAAGTAGTAAGTTACAATATATAACTGTACTCTGCTAGGGACTTTGAAATCAGAATTTTTAACCTCTATATTTGTTCCATGCATACCAATTTTATATTGATGCGCTGCTATCTTTTCATAAATAAGTTAAGCCCATAAAAGGATGGGTGCATGTGGTCCAGTGAATAGAATGACAGACTTGTGAACGATGGTTGAGTTCCACTGTCGATATCACTTGAATAAGTTTTACCTAGCTCGTCTAACGCCACCAAGGTGTAAATAGGTACCAAAGAAGGTAAGAGGTTAATCTCCTTCAAGCAATAAAGTATTGAGTTTCTGAATTCAGATTTATTCCTTGATTTTAATAATTATTCTTCCTTACGATTGTACTAGAGAGCGCGGACACTGAGGGGTGTGAATCACCTTAAATCTATAGACGAATATCTACCACTCAATTATCATCATGTCTTGATAGCTTTGAGGGCCAGGACATGTAAATGGACGGCTGAATTCCGATTCCTGGGCGCTGATAACAATTTTTCATTCTGGCCACTCTGTTGTTTCTTCTTTTCCTTTTTTTTGCGTGACAGATTAACCATTTGGTTATCCAGCCACCTTGAGGTAATATATTACTCAGAAACATCAGAGTAGAGCTTTGTTCTCTCAGATAAGGATTGGTCAGCTGACATGAATTAAACTTAAAAGAGCCACCTTTTAGTGGAGACACAAAATTGGCAGTCGTCAAAAATGTACACGGTTACACAACGAAAATACCGCTCATGTTACAAGTATAGGAAATTACACAGTAACTCCCAGCTCTCATAATTATAAGGAACACTATGAATAACCAATGAACTAGCTGGTAGTGCTCATGGGATTGGGCCACACCACCTATGATACAATCTGTATGATTGGCTCATTTACAGGACATTAACATGAGATAGACCTCTGATGAAACCAATCACAACTTCTGTGTAAACCATTACCACCATTTGTAATTTATCTCTGACTTGCTCATTGCATGATATTACCCTCCACATGACCAATCAAATTAGTGCTCAGATGCTGATAGAATAGGCAGGTAGACTTCAGGGGGTTAAATGAAATGATAATGCCATATCTAAAATTAGTGCAGTTTTTATCTAATCAGATTTAGTGTCGTCTACCTAAAATCAGAAATGTCAAAAAATTTCAAATCATTCAACAGTTTTTTAAAATTTCAACAAATTAATATACAAACTCTCTAGTAAGAGGCAATTCTGATTATGAAAATTCTCCACGTGCTACTAGTTAATAATACATTTTCATTGAATACCATACTTATTACGGAGGCCAAGAATGAGACGGATCTTGAGGTCTGTAGATTACGATCTTAGCAAAGTATCTCTATCCCAGTCACTACTTCCTGTTCTATCTGAAAGGTTTTTAAAAGAAGGAAATGATAGTACTCAGACTAGTGGTTATTGACACCCAATTTGAAGCACTACTACTCTTTAATTTTTTTTTTAAATCCCTAAAAAAAATACCTGCAAGAAACTTACATCATCCTCTTGGCCAGATTGGCAGTCAGGAAATGTTGACCTCAATGACCTTTGACCTTGCCGTCTATCTCTAACTTTGGACATCATTCACATATGAAGGAACCCATACTGCACCTTAAAACTCTAAGTTGGTATAAAAGTAGATTCTTTAAGTCAATACCCAAATTTAGTGGTCAGTATGAGTTGAAAAAAATATTGGGGAGACGCAGTCGAGCCCAATATTTTTCAACACTCATAGCGAGACCAATAAATTTGGGGATTGGGCGAAAACAGAACAATTTTATTCATATATGTTTGGAATCTGTGTCCTATATACGAGTACACATTTCATTTTTAATTTAAAACTTTAGCTTGCCAGTTCAGACCTTTTGGACCAATATTGTCTCTCTGTCAAAAATAAAACAATCCCCTGTCTACACTCTTCAGATGACGATTTTTTATCGCCGATCTGATGTTTTATAGAGATTCAGTTTGTAATTATCTCCGTCTTCGTGGCGGGCGTCAACAAAAAATTTTTTTCAAACTGCAAGATTTCCGCGAGTGCTCTGGCCTACAAGAAAGATCGAAGTACAAGTCATGAAGTAGTACTCATTATGGCATGTGCCCTGGCCAATGCTACTTGTTACTGAGTCACAGGACACTGGATAAAACCGTTACCTTAACTCCATGATTTAACTGACCTGAAAAATCTTACTCCAACAGGGTACTCTCCCAATGTGGGCACTATCCACACCTTAATAAATCCATTTTTCGTTGGAAATCTACTCCCACCAGCACAGAAGAATTTGCCATCTCGCAAGGTAAATAAAAACAAACCGCGTCCTTGACACGATCGTGAAAAATTGACATGACCGGAAATTGTGCACATGGCATTAGGTACTTCCGGGGTACATAATTAGCCGGAATCTTTGGCCCTCAGCGGCATTAGGCCGTATTATTCGACGAAAATGGGGCCAGCGATGGGGACACCAAAGGGGTGGGTTTCGCATAGTGGGTTGTTATTGCGCTTGTGGCTTAATACTGTCTCATTACCAGGGTGCACAGACATTAACTGCATTAGGAATGCATTCTGTTAAAATTTCCATTAAAGTTACAGGGGGATGTTCCAAAGTGGTGGAAGTATTTGGACACCAACGTTTCGAGAGAGATCGTAGATAATTGAGGGGGGGGGGAAGTGTTGTTTTTATTGGGTTTCCGGCATGTGAATAGTAATATAGGCGGAAAGATGTCTGAACCATAATAATGGTTTAAATCGCCCGAACTCCAAGACCGAAAACGAAACCTAACCAAAACTGGAAATCACACACATACGGACATTCACGTCCTCCAAATCCCCCTCTACTTTTCAAGCCACAGGGATTAAAAGAAACCAACAATCGTAAAGATTTTTGCCACCATCCGACCACAAACCTTCGGTCTTAACTACAACCATTAGCGATTACGAGTGACAAGAATAAATGAAAACGTCTAAAATCAGGGATTTCCAACTGAATTTTACACCATATTGCCCATTTCTACAAGTATAAAACAAAACCCCACTGCTGTATTACTAAATTCACAAAGTGCCTAGAAATGATCTTTGGTCTCTGTAATATAATGCTGTCTCGGACATTTGTATAAATATTATTGAAAGTTTACATCGTAGTGTTATGTTGTTGGTTTAACATTGACACATTTTAGGACGTTAGTACAACTAGAATTTCGCGGTTCTCGGGCTTTCGCGCTGGTATTATTCAAAGGATGTGTGATATAAGCTTGTGGGCCGCCCCCCATTACCTTTTGCCCCCTGGCATGTGACCTTTGTAATTCATCATATGAAGGTTGCCATGGTGCATCTATGACAAAAAGTTTTGAGTTCCAATTGAACTTCAAGTTTTCAATTTAGATCATTTTACATTTGTTAATGCCATTTTTCAAACTTGACCTCCACATGACCTTTGACCTTTCAGAAATGAACTTTGACCCTCATTTCAACATATGAGGACTCACATTGTGCACCTAGGACAGACGTTTGGTTCCAATGAAGTTAAACTTTTCAATGAGGTCAATTTAAAAAAAATACCATCGGTCCTCGGACCCGCTTGGTCGCCTGCCATCGCGGTTAGTGGAATGATAGCCTAACATGACCTTTGACCTTGATATGTGACCTTTGACTCAGCAACAAATGGGGGATCCCATGTTGCACCTAGATTCAAGTTGGTTCCAATGAAACTTCAACTTCATAGTGAGGTCAATTTGAATTTTCAGCTATTTTACAAGACCCTCAACCTGACATTTGACATTGGCATGTTGACCCTTTGACCTCATCAACAAACATGAGGGGATCCTGTTGCACCTATGATTCAGTTGGTTCCAATTGAACTTCAACTTTTGTCATAGGAGGTCAATTTTACAGTTTCAGCCTATTTTACAACTTGAACCTACATTGAAATTGGACCTTGCAATGTGACCTTTGACTCATACAACAAAGAGGATCCCCATGTGCAACTTATTGATTCAGTTGGTTCCAATTTGAACTTCAATTTTAGATGGCGTCAATTTTACATTTTCAGCCTACTTTTACCAACGTGACCTCAACATGACCTTTGAACCCTTGGCTGTGACCTTTGACCTCATCAACAAGTGGGAGGAGGACCATGTTGCACCGGGGGACCCAAGTTTGGTTTAAAATCCATCCAAAAGTATGTGGATATTACATGCCAAATGTTAAAACTTTCACAACAGACATCAACAAACAGGACATCACAACAAACAGACACAACAACCCGTGGACAAAGTGATCCCTATGTGTCTTCCTGCTTAGGGAGGCGGACACAAAAAACTTAAAAATTTGACACACACTCACACAAACACACATGACACACACACTTAACACGCACAAGGACTTGCAAGTGGGCTGCCAGCGATAGCTGGCGGCCCACAAAAAATATCATCCATGGAGCAAATGTTGCGTAATGACTTTCCTCTACAAAATTAGGCCAGCATTTTTCCTACATAATAAAGTCTTATATTTAAGTTTATGTGCTTTAATCTCCTAATACTACGCTGAGATCATAATCAATACACCAAAAGTTATCCCCAAATTCTAGGTTTTAAACTATTGCTGGGTTTTCACTTATTGGTGGTCACGAATTATAGCTCGTAATAATCGGTCTAGCTATGGTGTGCATGTGCTGGTAACTGTAAGCAACAATACAATATCGAACAAGGTCTTCGAAAGCGGGCCTTTACCGAAGTCCAATCGTGCTGAAATCTGAATGACATACGAATGTGATTGCTTTTATTTGAGGATGTAAAAAATGCTGCAGACTCAGGTGCCCTGCCCCCCTCCACCGAAATCAATGTTGATACAATTTGCGAACTGAACAAGCCATTGACGTTAACAAACATTGAATGGGGGGTGGGGGAGCATTTAACATGTATAGACCAGAAAGTGTTCACAATTTTTCGAGGATGTAGCTTCGCATCGCAATTGCTGAAGGTAAAAACTTCTTTAATTTCTTTAACCCAAAATTATGTGGGGCATAATAAGATGGTCCCCTCACCATGACAATTGTAATTAAAATCACATTTTATTGAAAATATGCCAAATGAGGTCTTTAAATTCAGCCATGGCTAGTTTAGGGTGGGGGCACTTGTATTCCAAGAATTCAATTGTTGCGAGAATACAATTTACTTAAAATGACAAACAATTAATACATTGAATCAATGGGAGAATGATTCTCATATCTGGTGCTACGAGAATCGCGCGAATGAATTGATTCTGTGATTCTCGTCAAATTTGCATCCCTGTATTCCAAGGTGGATATCATGCTAGCATGCCTTCCAAAATTTACCTTAAAATTATGTATATTTGACTGGGCACGAAACCACCTAAGCAAGTATTTTGTTTGATTTTACTACCCTAAAAAAGTACTTTGTTTGATTTTCTACCCTAAACAATTTGTATGACTAAAAGCACCCTAAAAACAAGTATTTAGATAATGGTTTTGGCTACCCTAAGTGAGTATGTTTTTATGATGTGTCTGTAACTATACCCCTGTTAAAGGCTGTATAATCAGCGTGTTTCTGCACAGCCCATGCCAACGCCCGGCAATTTTCTGTCCAATTTTCTGGGTGTTGGGTAGACCACTTCTTAGTCCAACATGCTTGTTTTTCCACTTGTTTTTATTTTATGATACATTAGTAAAGCCAATTTTGACAAGAAGCTGCACCTGGTACAATGCAGAATAAATTGTGTTTCAGAGATACACATATTTTCAGTGTTCAATATTGCTTATCCCACACAAAGTGTGCACCCTCTATCAATGTATTCTAATTGGGTAAGTTTTCTTCCCTGAGTATATCCACTATCATGCGCGTTGCCAGTATCACGCACCACAGGGAAACGATCTGTTGCCAGGATCACGAACCACCGGGAAACGGATCCTGTTGCCAGGATCACGCACCCCGGGAAACGGATCCTGGGGACGATTCAAAGCACAATGCATGGGCTTCCTCGGAGGGCTCCCAAGGCCCACGTTTTTTGGGGGGGTCTAGGGGCAGAGCCGTGGTCCAGGGGGCAAGGTCCCCGGAAAAAAACGGTGGGAAAATCATTCAACATCTCGGACGTTTGATAAACCTTGGGACACTCGGCACTTGAATGCCAAAGGTTCAGAATGTGTATGAACAGCCAAGATCGATGACATCACTGGCGAAAAGAGGGACCGGAGCGGTGGTCCCGAAGTTTGTCGAACCTCTTATGTCACAAAGGGCGCCGGTCGGTCGGTAAATTTTTTGTAATTTCATTAGCGGGGAGCATTAGCATAATTAATTAGCATTTTTGATCTGTGTGTGTGTCGTGTGTTATTGTGATATACAGGATTTTGCGTTGGAACAGAAGAAGTTATCTCAAGCTAGAAAGTGCAAATTTTTCAAGAACCAGGTAAACAGATTGACTTTATTTAAACTGTATTCTAATTCTAAAAGGAGAAGCTATTTCTAAGGATCTATTTTCAAAATGCTAAGAGCAAATATTTGTGTTCTAACCCAAACAGAGACTGCCACCAATGGCAAATTATGGGGAACTACCTAGTCCCAGTAACGATTAAGGCAGTCAGTATTATCTTTTCACATGTGGATGTTATCATTCACTGCCTCGAAGTCGAAGTGTTGTACAGTAGTTACAACGACGTTTATAATCCAAGTGTGTGCAGAACGAATGTTAGAACACAGACTGCGCCATTTTGTTGTAGGTTCTCACCTTTGTGTTGCCTGGTTCTGGCTTTCTATGCCGTAAAGTGTTGCAAAATCGGAGTATGTTTCTTCAAAAAGAGTTTAATTTTCAAATAGCCATTCACAAGTCTCCGGGTCTTGCCTCCATCTTATGATATCGTTTGTGACGTTTGCAGTGCAGACATGGTTTCAGAACTTCAGCTTGTCAGAGCCATTAATGTACCAAATTTGACTGTATTAATTTGGGGAGACGAAAGATCGGGCGATTACAGGCGTATTCTAATTTTGAAGCGAGTTAAGCAAAGAACCACAAGCATCACCTGAAATGTGGCTAAGTACACCACCACGGTGCACCGCTCAGCCCAAGACTTGGACCAAGTGGACTGCACCAAACAGTTTGAATTATCTCGCTATTGACAGCGATTTGTTGTCTTTCGATACAACATGGAGGACTGGACGAATTACTAAAGATTTGGAGCTCTGCAATTTGGGATAAAAATTTCACGTTCTAAAACCTAGCATCAAGTGTAAAACAACATGATTTTTAATGTAAGGATAGGAGAATATATGTGTGGGTGTATATCCAGTGCAGCATTATATGTTGGGTACAATATCACCTTGAGTTTTGCTTTCATTAAAAGATCTTTCTTCTGCACACAAACGGTCATGACTAAATACTCAACGAAAAGGCCAACATACAAAAGTAATTAGACTATCAGCATATAATAAGAAATATCGCATCTCCCCTGATTATATGTGTGTGGTGTGTGTCCTGTGTGTGTTGTTGTGGTGTGTGCGCTGCGAGACCAGCGTTAACTCGTCTGACATAACCGGAAATGTTGACAGTGTTATATGATCTTTTTAATATTATGAGTGAGTAAAGTACCTATTACACCTTCTATTTAAGGGATTAGCAGCTATTTTGCCAGAGAATCGAAAAATGTGGAAATGCATTTGTTTTAACTATAAATCAGGGGATAGGTGTGTACAATTCCATATAACTGCTTTAATGTAGAAACAAACACCAAATAGTGAAAAAATGAAGTATTTGAGGAAATTTGTCATACCGTCCCGCAAATAGACATACAGCGATGACGTCTCAGCTGATTGTGGTTACTAGCACAGAAATAAACAAAGATCAATAATGTTTGTGTTTGAGGTAAACTATATTGATCATGGTGCACCAAATCACGCTTAAAATCTAACAGATTCACCAAGAAAGGCTTTTTGATTCAACGCTCGATTTTGATTACCGGCACGTATAACAAATTCTAGAATAGATGTAAAAAGTCACTTTGCATTGTTTTATTTACCACGGAATTTCCAAAGCCAACACTGCAGGGTTATGTTTGCATATCCATTGCCAGTAACAAAAATAAATTGTTGATGATTTTTTCGATGTTTCGGATTAGCAAAATCGCTGCTAAGCCCTTTAACATTTTGAAGAAAGGAAATTTTGGGCATTATGGCAAGTACAGAACTGTTAAAAGAGAACGTCAAAAAACCCAAAACTAATTCCGTACGCTGAGCAAAGTGAACCTGGTTGTACTATTCATGCGGAGCCCGGCTTGGGGAAATCAAGCGGTGTGTGTAAGTGATCACTGCGATTCATTGCACACATCGCCATCCCCCCTTTTCACTCCCACGAGAGCTTTTTCAGTACTGTTATGCAAATTATGTTTTGATTACGTAATGCGTTCGGCCGCCCATTCTAGACTACATAGGGCTTCTAACCGTAAATGGGGTCCATTTAGATACTTCTAAAAACGTGGCTGCCGAGACCCTTTAGATT
>JAMKCH010033964.1:0-34127 GCA_023653785.1 Ophioderma brevispina | reverse complement strand
CACTTGTTTATGCAGCAAGCAGCTGCATTCTCATGTTTTTATGCACAATACATATTACTGTGTTCCATTCACTGTTTTGCATTCACTAGTTCATGAATAAAAATGATACCACACTTCCCAAAATTTGCATTGTGTTATTTTCTTTTTGGTGTCAAATTTGCCCAATGATTTGAACCTCCCAATGTGTTATTAAAATTGACATAAAAATCTATTAAATTGACACGGAAATTATTCTGTTTGATACTGATGGTTGTTTATTCCGATTCTTTTTTAACACAATTGTTTAAATTTTGAATTCGGATTTTGAGTGATTTCTAAAACATTTCTGTCATTCATTGACACATTTTTCCTGTCGTTTTGACAATAATTTGTGGTTTCCGGCGCCAACTAACTAATTTTCCGTTCAAATTTGACAAAATTTTTGTGCAATTTAACCCAATCTAGAATAGAGAGTAGAGAGCCAATAGATCATGTGGACACTGTTTCTCAGGACGACGCAGAAGCACTACTCTGCCCATCAACGGTCTTGAGAATAAAGCTCCGGTTTGCAAGCTATTACATATGAATTTTAAAAGGTGACGATCCGGGATGGCCTGAAGAAGCTGAGTGTCAGGCCTGGTGCCACACGTGCATATGCTGCAGTAAGGTCAACCCTGACGGTTGCTTTTCAAGGCTTTCTCAATTTGTGAGGTTTTACAATCTGGGGGACAATGCTCGGCACGGCGAAATCCTGACTCTTGTTCGTCAGACAGATGAGGTTTGACGAGGGGCTCCAGCCGGGCCAGGATCATCTCTCAAGGAGTTTGACGAGATGCACAGTAGTGATATTGGGCGGTAGGTCTTTAGGGTTGTCGACAGCTTGTTTGGTTTGGGGATTGCGATGATTAGTAAGCTCTCCTCCAGATCTTGGGTAGCCGGTAAGGACTGGTGCATAAGGCAACCATGTGTAGAACTCTGGAGCAATTCTAAAATCGTGGGCCGATCTTTGCATCAGGAACTCTGCTGTATGTATCAGGGCCCTGGGCCTTCCACTCTTTAGTTGGCTAATAGCAGAGGTAAGTTCATCTTGTGAGAAGGGTTGATGAAAGTTACCCGTCCACGACGGGGGTCGACAGAGTTGGTGATTCTCCTTGTTTGATAGAGTGAGTGTGATCCTTATAATGGTTCTTGAAACGACCATTTGCGAGGAAGTGCTCAGCAATTGAGTGGCAGTCACTGGACATTTCGCTGGTTTGGAAATTCTGCCGGTGAGGCCGTATTTAGTCTTCCTGGCCTTCCTGCTGGAGTGGGGAAGTCGATTCCTTGGACCGTCTCCTCCCAGAGCTCGCGGCAGTTTGTCAGGTCTGAAGCCTTGGATGAAGCTTCTTCCCCGGGTCAGAATTCAGGAAGTCATTGTAAAGAGTATCACATTCCTCATCCCAGATAGTGATATAACTGCCACGGGCAGCCAAGTGGAATGGTCTTCTTTGCTATATTATAAAGAGTTGACACAGGCTGTGGTAGGAATTGTCCAGGGTGGAGAGGTTGGTGCTCAGGAGGTTGGGTACTTTCGGATCCACCGGTTCCTTGACTGGTCCCAGTCTAGCCTTCAGAATTTCCACCTTTTCACTGGCATTGTTGTTATCAGGCTTAGTCAAGGCTCTCCTGAAGCGATCAGTGATGGTCTGCGTTGGGACTTCGGAAAGCGGCCGAGAACAGTACGGTGAAGGGGGGGGGTGTCCATGTTTGCAAAGGTGAGGTCAGGGTTTGTAGACGGTAGACGTATTCCACCTTCCGGAGTTGAAGGTGTCTGGTTGCTTGGGGTCCGTGGCAAATAGTTTGTACACCGGATTTTGAGGACTCCAGTCCTCGAGGAGTTGGTTTTCCTGTAACCCCCGGTAATGCTATGACTGTTAAAATCGCCTGCATAAAGCCCCGGTTGATACTTTGAGCGATTTTTTTTCAGCTGCGTGAATAACAGCGATTTTGTTGTCATCGCGAAGGTCAACGATTTATCGCGCAAGTCTGCAAGACCCGCCGCCGATTCCAGGATTTTTCTCGCCAGCGGGCCAGCGAGACGAGTCAGCTGGAATCTCGGAGTTTAAAAGAGTTTAACTTTTCGATTCTCAGTGACGATTTTTTATGTTCTCCATCGGAAGTCTTCATTGGCCCACGTGAGTGCAATCCAAGGTCAACATCCCCAAATCGAATTTTGGTTTAATACACATGCATCGTGGCGAATCTGATCGATCAAATAGGGGCGCTAATAGAATAGGAGTGGCCAAAATACCCCCACCATTATATGACCAAAAGATGATCCAACTACAAGGAATAATCAGTCGAAAAAGAATTTGTGGGAAGCGATATCCTCCACCTTAAATTTTGAGTGCTATAATGGAGGTACAAAGCTTATTATTATGTTCATGTTTTAGGCCTAATAAGCCTATGTCGTTCTGGCCTTTAAGACCAATTTGCCTTTTGTAGGAAGTTTACGACAGAGTGAAATATGAAATGCTGTCAAAGCAAACGCAACAAAAATTATAAGAAACATAAGCCACCGTCAAAGCATAGAGCTAGAACGAGAGGACCCCCTTGAATAGCAAATGAAATTTTTCTTCGATATTGTACCCCCACTGATCTCCCAACTGGATAGGCAATCTCCAACAGCGATTGAATAGCGAGTCGGTGATTGTTTTGAAGAAAGCGCGAAGTTGCACACGTCCCTTTTGACTCTACGCAAAACATTCACTCGGTTGCACAGGGTGTCTATCGGATAGATACAGGTATCTTGATAACGTATTGTATGGTCATTATCTGAAAAAATCAAGGATGGCAAATTTGTATGGAAGTATGTTGCCCGTTTTGCCTGCAATTAACTGTGAGTAGAAATAAAGCGAACTGTATTTAGTAATGTTGCGAACGATTAGTGATGATGGTGGATACAGCGTAGGCCTATACACTTGCACAAATACTGTATGCGCTTGTATTCCACTGTACTTGATTTCTGCTGTGCTCTAAAATGCTGATATAAAACTTAATGGGAAATACTAGTATAGTTCACTATAAAGTATTTAATTCATGCAGAAATGGATCACAATTATGCCTAAGGATAGCTTCGTGATTTTACATTATTCACAAAACTGTGTCACTAGTTAGGCTTATAAATCCCAAGGTAAAAGGAACCAAATTTCAGTTCATTTCCAATTTTAATTTCCCACGTTGATTAAACAAATGATTTTGGGCAGTATACCAACCCCATAGACTGCAGTGCATATTTTCTTCAAAGGAGAGTTTATCCGTGGGTGGGGGGGTTATGGGTTTGTTGGGTACCCATGCTCTTCCCAAAAGGCTGACAAGACCAATTTTCAGTGAAAATAAAACCCCAACGGGAGTTCTAACGGAGCCAGGTTTTGGGTGAAATTATACTACAATCTTGTTCATTAAATTGTTGGAACACTTTGTGCATATTTGGTTCCCGCCCCCCAATTCAATGTTGTATGAGCACGACACACTTGAGCATTCTGCACCATATTATTTTTCACACTGATTGGGAGGGGATGGGGAGGGGGAAAGGAAAGTTATAGTACAATGAGTTTCAAGCCATTATCACTTTTAGCTGCCAATATGAACAGGTGTTCCAAGGGACTTATGAACAAGATTGTATTCAAAGGTCGAAAAAATCATGTACAAATGTTAAAAAAACTCAAAACTCGAGAACGGTTGTTGTAAGAAAACACCATTTTTTCAGGGAAATGAAGATGACCTTAATATCTTTATTCATATTCACAAGGGTAAAATCGAATGCTTGTACTGTTAATTTTTAAGCATTAAGTTTGAAATTAAAAAAAAATAATAATAAAGAACATATACAAAAGATTGCAAGTTAAAAGTTACAACGAAAAAAAAAAAAAATAACGAATAAGACATGACAGAAAGCACCAAAAAAGTGGCATTCACACGCACACAACACACATATACACACATAGGGCACGCACTCGTCCCGCACACACACATTACACAACGCACGGCGCACACGATGCGATCACCCAAACACAACTAAAACAGAAGATTTTAATATAGGCACGTTTTAACAACGAAAAACTGAATAAAAAAATATGACCAAAGAACGCAACGTATATTCCAGCAAAACGCGCGTGCGAACACACCCACTCACAATACGCACGCACAAGCAGTGCCACCCACACATCCATACGCACACACTGACACACGCAACCACGCACACCACACCTAAAACACAAATTGTTCATAAACGCACGTTTGCTATGGATCAATGCAGATGAAGATAAATAAAATAAATGAGGAATTTTAGATCATTTGCATTTGGTCTTGAGGAGCCGAGTGCGTGCTTGGCCCTACGAAACAATGATGTCCAGACATAGTAGTAGAATATTTCAAGTTTTGTAAAAAAAAAAAAAAAAATCTTTCCCACCATGCCCATGTTGTTTGCAGAATAAATCCACTTTTGGCAAATATAATTTGTGGAGGGAATACGCCTCCATTAATGAAAATAATTACTGGCCATTTATCCTTAAAAGCTCCTTGATAGTATAACATTTAATCAGAAGAAATTAAAAAAAAAAAACAGTTATATTGTCACGATGAAAGTGGATTCGAACCCATAACAATGGTTAATTAGAACAGCGTAGGAACTTCCACTAGGCCAGAGTAACAACTCGATGAAACGAATGACAATCAAAAAATTTATGACCCATTCTCTTGCCGATTATGTCATCTCAACGTCAGTTTAAGACCCCCATTTCAAAACTTTATGTTGCTAAGCCTTCGGTCAACAACGGATTAACACGAGCATAATAGAGAGTAATAACTCATCGAAGATTTCAAAATATGACTCGAAATAGCGCAATTGCATCGGTCTACAGCATAGTAAAACAATTTCATATATAAACAATCATAAATTGTATATGTGGGTTTTGCTAGATGTGGGCGCTCCTCGCGAGCGACTGGAGTTTGTCGTCGCCTGAGGCAACGGTAGGTGACTGGCGGCCCGCTTGAGACTGCATTTACTAAGTGTTTGTGATCAGAGCTCCCATCGGAACTGTAATGCTGCCTGAGACTTACGGTATGCAGTGGTCATACTCTAATACCCCCTGCCAAGTGTACATATAGCATACTGACCAATTTTTTTGCCTGTATATCCCAGTTATGCTGCAATATTACCACCCCTGCAATGCTTCCCCCCGATAACATCAGTTCATGCTGAATGCGACATTACAGTGATCCATTGGTGCAGGAGAAAACTGTATAGTGTTGTATCTTCTTCACCAACCGCTCTCCTCACAAAATTGTTTGTGCCATCGGCACCATGCGCACTTTCTTCCCATTTGTTTCTCTTCTGGCTGGACTTGGGTACGAAATCTACAATACGTAAGCCCTCACCTTTTTGCTCACTGCGAAGATATAACCGGGGGGTCCGTTGTCTGGGGTTGTGGCTGCTTGTAGCCTACATTAGTTGAGCCTGCCGGTTTTATGCTGTCATTCGCCTTCGCAGTTTCCATCCCAGAAGTTCATCCAAGTTCCACTAGGTAGATCTGGTGAAGCAAGGTGTGTTTCACGTTAGTTCCTTTGAAATGCGATCGGCTATTGCCTCTTCTAACGACGTGATTGTCCCAATGTGTTCCAATTGAAGTAAGATAATATCTGCTCGCCGTCATACTTTCCACTGCTCTGATGTATTGAATCCAGTTTCCTCACAATTTATCCCCTGTCCTGGAGTCAATCCTGTCCGGGTTGCCCACTGCATGATTCAGGATCCGCTGGAACCCTCGATGTCCCTGACTATATGGGGGTGTTTCCTGTCCCCTTAGCTTTTCGAGCTTTGGATTTTGGCATGGTGAAACTAAACGGAGCTACGGAGAACGAGATCACAACGCGACCTGCCTCGCAGACAGACGAATACGGAATGACTGATCAATATAAACAACGGCGACTAAACAGGAGAACCTGCACAAGCCAATTTAACACCCTAGTAAAACGACCACCCTCGACCAAACATTAAACACAAAGGGAAGCGACAGACGGGCCTGTTAATCAAAACCTCATCACCAAATCGCTGATGAGAGTATTTTAAAAATTCTTTCTTGGTAGCCCTTGAGTACCCAGAATGCATCTCTGTCGTTGCCATTTTAATGGCTTAAGTTTACAATCGAAACACCTCACGTGGTAGTGTAGTGGCAAAATCCATTGGCTTGTAAACATTGCTTCATTGAATTTCTTAAGTTCGAATCCATATTGTGTTATTTTTTTGGTTCGCCCAAATCACTTTGTTAATAATTTAAGATACCCTTTTTCTAAATCATTTTATAACTTTAAAATTTCGTATTGCTTTCACACTGTTTTGTCTCTGAGAATCTGATAGAACACCGTCGCTCCGATTACATACCTACCTCCCCCGCACCAACCTACCCCCCCCCACAACACTTTTCCATACACACACACATTCAATGCTATTTAATCCAAACACATGTTATTAATGTAAGTTAAGAAATGAACTTTATCTTACATACAGTTAATTGATCACGTCAGTATTTGATCCTTCTAATTATGGCTCTCTCTAAAATCATTTCATAGTCTTTTATTCTACTTTGCCGGCATATCCCCCTCTCACCCCGTGCGCACAAATTAATACACTACGCACATGTGTGTCATCCAGTGCGTTTTTAGCGTGTAGGTTGTGTGTATACATGTGCTGAAGTCTAATTATTAAAGTAGCTCCTTTTTAGTGTAACATTTTTGGTTAAAAAGTTCCTTTTAAAAAGTGATGGATTTTAAAATCAACTGACTCGATGCAGTAATGCCCCGGAATAATGACTCTATTTTACAAAACTGTTACGTATCATTTGAGGATGATACCCATCTTCTTCTCCTGAAGATCAATGCTCTTAACTTAAAGCGTTTTTGAGTTAATGAGCCTTTTTGTAAAATCGTACATGATTTTTTGGCCGTTCGGATACAATCTTGTGCACAATTTGTTGGAACACTTTGTGCATATTTGGTTCCCCCCGCCCCCTCCCTTTCAATGTTGCATGATCCACGACACAAGTCTTGAGCAATCTCGCACCATTATTTTCAACACTGGTTGGGAGGGGATGGGGAGGGGGAACTAAAGTTATAGTTACAATGACCGTTTCAAGCCTATGATCACTTCATAGCCTGCCCAATATTGAACAGGTTTCCAAGGACTTATGAACCAATTGTACGTTTTCATTTTTTTTAAATAAGTGGACCAGCTTGCAGTAAAATTACATATCCCTTGCGGACCGTTCTGACAGTACTGACTAAAATACCTTTAAAATATCCAATATCCAAAAAAATACCCTGTGCATATACTGTCAAGAAAAATTACACACGCGGGGTTTATTTTTGCTTATATGTTTATGTTACATTTTCCTATTTTTTATCATGAATCCGGTCCCTAGAACTTCTTAATTGTGAATTTTATACCCCTAGAGTTGTCCCGAATTTGCAGCTATAGTCGCTCATTTTTTTGGACAATCAATTGGTCCCCGACCAATTCAACGCACCCCCCCCACCCGGAATTTTATTCCAAATATCTAAAGTATAATTTTTTAAAATAGACGTGCATGCCCCAAAATCTATTAAAGCATTAAAAAGAGATACGAGGTCTTTCCAGAAAGAATGAATGCTTACTTCTCGTCTACCTGACCAGTTTTTGTACAACATTTCTCTGGGGGGGTAACCACTTTCCCCGTGCTTTTATTTTTTTCCACATCCGACTCCTTCTAATAATTTTGTATCACAATATAGCTTTTGGTCGTTTTCCTTCTCTCTTTTCTCTTTTCATTGGTATCAAAATCGTACCAACATTCCCACTTACGGCCATAAATTTTTCAGGGAGAGTGAAAATACATGCATGATAGGGTGGGAAAATTGCTATTTTTTTTTAATTTTATACTACTCAAAAAACTTCACTAAACGAAACGCTCTGTTGTAAAAAAATAGTAATTTCCCTTCGTGTAAAGCCCAAACCGCACGGAATGAGATACTCATAACTTTTTCATAGTTTTGGTAAATTTTGAATTTCCCCCATTTGCTGATATGACTTCAATTTGAAGTAAGTCTAATGCTGGGCATGTTGGTACTCTATGGAGGATCTAGGACCCAGGTCAGACAGCATTTACCCCTCACTACCGACAGTAACACTTTGTAGTTGGTAATGGACGCACCTATATATCACGCTATGTAGGTAGTACTCTCGAATTGTAGTGTCACTTTTTCATGGGGGCCATTTAGTTTTACACAGGGGTCAAAAACTTTGAAATACTCCAATCATATTGAAACGATGCATTGTCCCGTCTAAGCTCATAAGATACCAAAAATGGAATAGTTTGTACCATCTAATGACCCATTGCTTTGTGAGTTATAGGGTAAAATGGCTAACATGGTAAAAAAAAGGTCATTTCATTTGTACGGGTCAAAATCAAAGCTTGCTCCAATTTTGTTAAAAATTATAGAAGTGTCATCTAGCTTAATCCTCAAATAAGGAATAGTTTGTACCATCTGCCGTGTATGTTATCATGTTATGTGCCAAAATATGGCAAACATAATAACGTTTTACATGAGACAGCGTACGAAAACGGGTTTGTCAACACTAAGAATGTCGCCGTCTGTGCAGGGGCAGTAATTTAATTTTGCCGTTCTAATATTGTTATTTCATTAGGTGCATTCAAAGCGCCAAGCGTTCGCTCAGTATTGTATGGGGTTGCTAATGGACGCATTGATATATCTTGCAGCGTTCTCTGGCTCATGCTTGGGGTTTTTTACACCCTTGCATCTGTTTTCATCACATGCGGAACGTGTGTCCGATTTTCCGAAAATTGGTTCTACTGGAATGTACTTGTTTTATTCGCAATTGATTCTCCATTTCGTGTGCCCCATTATGTATATGGTTTTTTGAGACTCGTGCTACACAGCTTTGTGGTATAAATAATCTAAATGCCGGGTAGTTCTCAGCTGCGAACATTCGGTGTTTGGATCGGTCATCAGAATTATTGATGCTTTGTTCATTTCCATTCCAATAAAGGCCTCGCGGTGCAGGCGGGTGGAGACCAGTGACTGGAACATTCAATCATGGAACGTATAGACGGGGCCATTCATATCACATCGCACGGCCGTAGATCAAGCCGGGTCAAGCTCTCCAGTATTGTACGCACGTATCTGTAAGTTCGTTGAACCACCGTGGAATTTGTAAGTTGTCCTCAAAATGGCGATCAGCCGCCATAGCTTACCTGATGCTAAGGGCAATGACTGCGTCATGATTCAACAACACCCGTTGGTTCAACTTAAGTGAAGGACAGCCTCCGTTAGCCATTTACAACAGTTTACGTTGCCAGGACAATAACCTTGGTCCATATCGGCAACCATACCTCTAGTCGTGCCTCATTGAGTGCAAGTCTCATTGCAAGGGTACTTGGTTTTTCGACTTACTGTAATGGACCATTTTGCCAATGTTAACCTAAATTCTGGCGGGGTTTGTGGTCACAATTCTAAGTCAGGTTTTCGAATGTTGCCCTAATCATTATCAGTCATCTGATGTTATCCCCAAGCGGTTGAGGTCACGTTTAATACGTTGGTCTGGGATAAAACAACAATATCAATGGCGGACACACTTTTTACAACTATGTCTTATCTGGTTTTTATTCCAGAACTACATCCCGTTTAAATTTGTCGTAGTTCATTGCGGGCAAATTTGTTTTTTTTTTCCTAAAATTCGTTTCACACGTCTTTCCAGTGAGAATTGACGTATTGTGGGCGCGTCAAGCATCCATTTATAGCCTTTGTAGGCCTATCTGGCTGATTCCCCGCAATGGATTTTTCTGGTTTCTTCAGTATTAGCTCTTTGCATGCCCCTCACTTTTATCAGTTGTCCATATTGTGTCGCCACTGATTTATTAAGCTTACTCGAAATATAAAAGAAACAACTTGCATGGGGTCACACTGGTGTGTCCAATCTTCATGTACAAGGATAGTGAAGGGGATTAATTGTTTTGTTCACTGTTGAAGCATTAATAGTTCAGGGTCCTGTGGTTTATAAAATTTGAGTTGATGGCGGGATCACTTTATTTTAAAAGGCTAACAAGCCAAGGCTAATTAATTCCATTTCAAGTGTGGCAGGAAATATTTGTGCCGTTTACTATCCTCTAAAATCTAATGTGGGTAGTTTACTGTAATGTTGTGCAACTTTTTCTGTCATATGGGTTTGTACTAAAAGAAGGCACCATCGGAACCTGAACCGTTCATTTTAAATACTGATTGACGTTCAAATGAGTATAACTACAGGGCAATATTTTCGGTGGTTCCTGTGAATTTTTTTCAATGATTTATTGTTTTCGGTGGGCGTTCATTATTAATAAATCAAAATTCCTTTAAAGGGATGGGCGTGTCCAGTGGAATTATCCATGAAACTTTGCAACGAAATTCGGTGGTGCACGCAATGCACCATTCAACAATGGGTAAATAGTTGTCTAAAGGGCATTATCCGTGGTTTTGTTTGCTTATTTAATCTCTATCGTAGCGATCGGTAGAAATTGCCAGAGTCATCCAAAAACTGTTTCAACGAACATGCAACTTCGAGGCTAAGCCTTTAATCAGCACTATGTTGCCACATCCAAACCAACTAACCAAATACAAACACCGAAGTGGCAAGTGATCTTTCTTGTTCCTTTGCCCATAACCAATGAACCATAAGTGAGGGGTAATTCTGATTTATCCATATTACTTATGCAATAAATTCCAGGATTTCTTAGCCCACTGAATTTGAACCCGGGACTCTTGGGTACCAAGGCAAGCTCCCTAACCATTTAGTCCGCGCCATTCTCTGTTGTCGTTATACATCCCCCCGTGGCCACCATGAAAATGTTGGCAGTTTTTTAAGCAGTTATATTTCTTCCTACCTTGACTTGACTGCAATTGTATTGGTTTTTGGTTTTTCATCATTCAGTTTTTAGGCTGTCATATAAGGGTTCGTATGCAGGTTTTGGTGGCAACTTTAAATCAATTACAGATTTGCATTCAGCTTTGGTATGTTTGTATTATAGAATCAATTGGCAGATTGCGTGTCCAGTTCACTAAAATTTGGATTGAGGGATATTGTGTACTGTCCATTATGTAATTTTCGTTGTGGCTATCACACTTGCTAAGAGCTAGGGATATGGTGGCTATTATACAAAATCAGCATTCGTTAGCACACCAGTAACCCCCTTTATTTAGAGTTATCGGGAGTCAAAATAATCGCCAATTCTATATAGATCAAGCGCTTTCATTGGGGCATCATGTCCCGGGCCACTTTGTGAGGTTTTTCTTCTTTTTTGGATTGGGCTTCAAATCGTATCGCCCTTATTGCTGGTCAGCCTTCCATCCACTTTTGCTTCATTTTCCAATCTCCGCATGGTGCGGGGTAAAACATTCATACCAGCCTTGCTTTGTTTTTTTCAAGAATATTTAGAGTTTGGGTGCTCTATTGGCACCGGACGAATTAATATTCCAACCTCATTTATCGCTTATTAGGTCTCCTAATCAATTCCGTGTTTTCAAACGTTCTGTGCCATACGATATGTAGGGATTAAAAGATAAGTTGGTTATGCGCATAAAGCTATCAACCGTTCTCTCGGGAAATTGCAATTTCTAAACTGGTTCCTTATATTCTTGCAAGTGCAATCTCGTTAGCAAGGGTTGTCCTTTCCTTCGGTGGGTTTTGATTGGCTAACATGTAGCGCTAAACAGGCATGGTCCAAAATTTAATTGTCCAAGGTGCAAGCTGACCTGCAAATGGCAATTTGCTTATATTTTTTGCTTAATTTGAGGAATTCCTTTAGGCCGGCAAATAAAAAAAAAAAAAAAAACATTTTTTTGTGCAATCGCTCAATAACATGGTATAGTTTTTTCCCCTATTTTTCGTGGCAAAAGTCTTGTGGTGACATGTTGTGGAAAATCGGGGTAATACTCAGGTGATACCTGCAGGAGTATCATTATAATCTACTAACTTCTCTCTAGTCTACATGGTGCTCATATAAAGTTGTGAAATCTAACCCAACTATCAGATTCATTTTGATTGGCCATGCCCTCTCAATTACCTTTCTATTGTCGGCTATATTGCGTTTGGCGGCGTTTTAGAACTTTAGGCTCACTCTTCCCATCTCTTTGCTTTTTGAAGCATTTGCCTTCATTGTTCCAGGGAATTAAGGGAAAGGGAGTAGGCGCTAATCACACAACTGGCAGTAGAAAAAAACAAGATCGGTAACTTTTGATTTATGGAATGGCTTGTGCAAATTTTACCGTCATTTTGCAAATCGGCATATGTGGCAACCGCGTTAAAAATAGCAGTACTTCTTCTAAGCCTTTTTTGGTTTGTATTGTAGGGAATACACGTGTGGCATCCATGAAATGCGTTTTCCTCAATTTTTGTCTGTTCTGGTTATTTTTATTTTTGAAATCAATTTTATCACGTGCTTTTTTTTTTTCCGTTCAAACTGCTCCATTAGGCAATTCCACCCTCAAACTAGATTGTTGTGTGTTTGTTACATGATGTGTTTCTTCCGAGGCCCTTATACATTATCTGCAATCGGCCGCATTGTCTTGTTCGCTATTGTTTAATGTAAAAATCTGCGACCTTGCCGGCTCAAAATATTTCTGTATAATAATCGCATGCAATGCGCGTTTCACTCTTGGTGGCCGCTGGTTTTGCAAATGTTGTCATAATTTTAATTTAGGCATTTCTGCGCTGGGTTTTCCACTAACGAGTATGTGCTGCGACTTAACGGAAAGCACGGGGTTTTTGACGTTGCGGCCATGAAATTATAAAATTTGAAAAATACGATTTTTCTTTTTTGGTTTTTTTTAAAGATAATTTAATTTCTTTATTTTAATATATCAATTCCATGCACGCAGTACTCGCTTTCTATTTCAGAAATGCGTGGTGTGAGCCTTAGGCAATTTTTCATGCGCTTCGCGTGAAAAATTAGTCAAAGGTCGGACATGATATTTGCAGGCATCTTTTAGAGTTTCAGATTTATGTCGTCTTTTATTGTTTTTAATACTTACTTCATTTTGGCAAGTAGTTTTTGGTTAGACTTTTACTTGTAGGATACCGAGGAAGTAAGTACGGAAGGGTGATTCACATATCAGTGCAAAACTTAAAGTCTTGTGAATCTACCTCCCAGTCGAATGATTTATCTTGGTCCGATTTTTAACTCGGTGAATATTATATAAGGTGTTAGAACCAGGGGCGGTGAGGTCGTGTACAAATTGATGCTCATTATAATGCCCTCCGCAGTTTCTCAAAGCTTGATAACACGCACACATATTCAAGAAATCCCATGTTTTTCAACCCCATTTGACATTCCGTTTGTTTGTGTGCTGTTTTTGGATTATTTTGGCATGACGTTAATCGGGGTGCTTTTGTTAAGTGCCCTCGTTGTTTCTTCAAATTCCCTGTGGACATTGTCCGGCTTTCAAACGCGGCTGAGTGTTGGTTTGTTGTTATTAAAGTTTTTTTTTAAAAAAAAAAAGGGGGGGGGGGTTGTGTAATTTTTTGTGGCAAAATAAATTCTTTGGCGGAAAAATGCTCTGACATTTTGTATCTCTGATGTTTTATTTATATATTCAAGCCATTAAGAATTTAGACAAAGTGTGGGGGTTAGGAAAACCTGCCTGGCCAATTTGTACGCTCGATGGCAATTGATACCTCCCGCGTTTGGTGCTCTTCCCAGGAAATGCTTCCTAGCCACCCAATGAGGTCTGGGATACAGATTGTACTGGGTAAACCTTAAAGGCTATAGGCCTACATATTTGTCAGACACTTTTAAATCATTTATCAATTCAGGTTAATTTCTGCATTATCAATGATTTGTTTTGAAAATAGCAAAATAATTGACCTTGTGGTCCGTGCACTGTGACAGATGCTTCAGTTGCAATTCCGGGTGTGACATGCCCTATTTCTTAGCTCTGTGGACATACGGTTTATGAGAGCAGCGTAAGACAACGGGTTTGTCAACAGGCCAAAGAATGTCGCCGTCTGTGCCAGGGCAGTAATTTAAGTTGGGCCGTCGATATTGTATTTCAATAGGTGCACTCAAGCGCCAATTTCGTTTCGCTCAGGTATTGTATTGGGTTGCTAATGACGCATGATTATCTTGCAGCGTTCTGGCTCAGTGCGTGGTGTTTTTTCACACTTGCATCTGGGTTTTCATCACTGCGGACGTGTGGGTCAGATTTTCCCGAAATCCCGGCCCTATCCCTCCCATGTTACATCCTTTTTGCATCATATTTGGGGCATTGCCTTTGTCTCTCTTTAATTTGAGTTTTAACATTCCCAAATACATTTTAACATACAACTTTTAAAATGTTAAAAAAAGCAAAAAACTAAAAAATTATTAATATTATATCTATATATATTATAGTATTTAGCAGTTCGGTATGAGATCCCGCCCCCTTTGGTCCCGATTTTTGGCAATTAAATTGGTAAATAACTAGTGTGCAGGACAATATGCATATAGATGGTATTGCTGTATTGTTCAAGATCCGGTTTTCGACTCGATTCGGCAGGATAAATGGTATACATTATTGGTGTTATAACGTATTTGCAGATCGGTACTAGATCTACTTCGATTTGGCAGATAAATTGAAAACATAGTATTTGCAGATCGGTACCAGACCGCTTTGGGTCGCGATTTGGCAGGTCCAATTGGCAATCATTTGGGTACTTCAGCGTAATAATAGCAGATAGGTATAAGATCCGCGTTGGGTCTCGAGTTGGCTGGTACATTTGAAGTATAGAGTCGGCAGATCGTATACAGGTTCCGCTTCGATCCTCGATTTGGCTGGTAAAAGGTGTAGTCACTTTATGTTCATTTTGTAATCAATTGGGTACTTCCGCGTAATAATAGCAGATCGTATGAGACTCGCTTTGGGTCTCGATTTGGCTGGTAAATTTTGAAATATTAATATGATCTAGAGTGTCGGCAGGTCGGTATAAGATCCGCTTCGGAATCTCGATTTGGCTGTTAAATGTTGCTGTATTTTAATTGGGTAGTGTGCCAGCATATCTTATAAGGACCGCTTCGGATCTCGATTTGACTGGTTAAATCTGTAATCGTATGTTATTTTTTTTTATTATTTAATCCAGATCTTATGAGATCCGCTTTGGGTCTCGAGTTAGGCGGATAAATTGTTTAATTTTATTTGTAGTACTTTATTTCAAGGTGAATTGTCCAGCAGATTCGGTAATAAGATCCGCTTTGGGGTCTCGATTTGCCTTGTAAAATTTGTAATTGTATGTGTATATATGCTCCGATCGTAATCATTCTCCTTTTTTTTTATTTTTTTTTTTTTTTTTTTTTTTTTTTTTTTTTTTTTTTTTTTTTTTAATTTTTTAGGTTTTTTCTTTTTTTTTTTTTTTTTTTTTTATTTTTGTTTTGTTTTTTTTTTTTCTTTTTTTTTTTTTTTTTTTTTTGATTTTTTTTTTTTTTTTTTTTTTTGATTTAATTGTTTTTTTTTTTTAAAAAAAGTAAAATTTTTCTTTTTTTTTTTTTTATTTTGAAGCAGTTTTTTTTTTATTATTTTATGTTTCTTTCGTTAAATTTTTTATTTTTTTATTTTTGTTTTGGAGTTTTTTTTTGATTTTTTTTATTTATGAATTTTTGATGGTTATTTTTTTTCTTTAATCTAATTTTAGTCTGTTTTTCTTTAGTGTTTTTAGTATTTTATGTGTTATATTTTTATTTTTTATTGTTACTTGTATTTTGGTATTAATTAGTTTGTATTAACGTTATTGTTTTTTTTTTCTATTTTTTAATGCGTATGTTTTTGTATTTTGGGATTTTGGTAGTTTTTTAGTTTTATTTTTTGTTCTTTTATTTTTTTTTTTTATGGTTATTCTGGTTGATGTTATTACTTTTTTAGTGGGTTTATTATTTTAATGTTGGTTTTGTTGGTTTGTTCTTGTGGTTTTATATGTTTTGTGAGTGTTTTTTTAATTTCTTTTGTTATTTTTATTGATTACTGATTACTATTTTTTTTTGGGGGGCAGTTGTAGACATTATTTATTATATTTTTTAGGTTTAGGGTTTAAGTGTGTTTTCTTTTTTTTAGGTTTTTGTTTTTTGGTTTTTTTTTTATTGGAGTATTAAGTATTTTTTGTTTGCTGGAGTTATGGGAATTTATCTTGGTTGGATGTTGTTTTTTCGATCGTTGTTTTTTTTGGATCGGTGCGCTTTTCCATTTTGTCGTTAAATTTTTTCTGGTAAAATTAGTCGTTTTTATTGGTTTGTTGTGGTGTTCTTGTGGGTTTTATGGGGAGGACGGATTTTGTGTGTTGGGGTCAGGGGATTGGTTTGTGTTTTTATACAGTTTCTATTAGGCTTATATCGCTGGCAGCGACGTCGCATGAAACCCTTCGCGAAATCCTTGTTTTGGCAGGTCTAGATTTTATTACTTCGATGTTTACTTCATGATAGGTATTTCTTGGTAAAGTTGATGGTGAAGAGCGGAAAAAGGCCTTGAAATTTTTTAATATTCCTGATGTTTATATTTCTATTTCACGCCATTAGGAATTTATACAAAGTGGTGGAGGTTAGGAATAACTGGCCTTGCACAATTGTACTGTCGAATGGGGCCAATTGATCCCTGCGTTTGGTGCTCTTCCATGAAATTCTTCCTAGCCATACAATGAGGTCTGGATACAGAGATGTCTGGTAACCTTAACAGGCTATAGGCTACCTATTTGTCAGACCAGTTAATATTTATCAATTCCGGTTAATTATCTGCATGTATGCAAATGATTTGTTTGATATCAAAATGCAATTGACCTTGTGGTCCGCTGCATGTGGACAGATGCTCAGGTTGCAATCCCGGGTGTGAAAAATGCCTATTCGAAAAGGGCTCTGTGGACATCAATTGGTATTGCCTTTTTGACCCTTATCTCATTAAGTAAACATTTAACAAACAAACTTTACTTTTTGGGAGTCCTCTTACCTCAGCAATCATTTGCAAATATTTTAAAATATAATCAAAAGATTAACTTTTAATGTTGACCCCTGTACAAGATTGGTATTGACCTTTTTTACCATTTTAAGAGATCCAATTTACCACTATAACTCCCAAAACATGGTCGTAGGTGGGTACACTATAGATTTTTGGAATCCTTATGATTAGATATGACAATATGGCCATACAGTTCAACATGATTGGGGCTTTTTTAAAAAATTTGACCCCTTTGTAAACTAAATTTGCCCTATGAAAAAGTGTACCACATTTGAGAGTACTACCCTACCTCGATTGATGTAGAGGGTCCATACTAACTATCAAAGATTCAAACTTTTTTCTGTCAGTAGAGGGTAAACGATTCCTTAAATAGACCCTATGATTCAGCTCCTGCTTCTACTCATTTTGATATAATGAAGGAGTAGATGATAGCTATCCTTTGGTACAAAATCAAGTGTCTGTGGGTATTCCCGCGACATAACTATGGCGTGTTGCTACTGTCTAACATTCTACATTCCCCCCCCCCCCCCCCGCGGTCCCCCCATCCATCTTTTGGGAGCTTATCAAGTCATTGCGGGCTCAGAAGGGGGGGTTAGTAAAGCGGACAAAACTCTTGAAGGCGATTAATAATATCTAATATATCTGCGAATCCTATAGTCAAAGCACTTATTACTGAATAATTATTGTGTCTGTGAGGCTGAAAACCTAAATATGCCATTTTAAAGACACCTTTTTATAAATTTTGAATAATATTTTGAGTTTGGAACATACCCCTCTACCCTCCCATACGCGAAAAAATCAAACCAATAATTGAAAACCTTGACTACGCGCGCATTAATCGACTACTGCTGTCCCTTTTCCGTAGTTTCCCTATCCTTTGTACATGCACGATCGGGTAACACAAAGCGTAAGGCAGGGGAACGAATCCACCCAAGAGTCAAAAACAATGCCAGTGTTGATACAGAAAATGGATATGACAAGTTTCTGTGTAAGCAAAGTGCCGCCATGCAATTTCCGTTTCCTCACGTTCGAGCGCCAATAGCCTATCCAGTGTGTAGAAATCAGTTTTACCCCAAACTGTGATTGTTTTCGACCGCAAAACTGCACTGCTGATGCTGTCCAACCTATTCTTGAAATATAAACTGCTAAATCACTTTATCCAAATCACTTGTTACTTTACGCTATAATTTCTTTATACCGTGGTACTAATTGCGATTTGGAATAACAATTGCATGAATATACTCACAAGCCTTATAATTCGGCAAACAGAGCCAAGTCTTGCACATACTGCTACTAGGAATACCATGAGGTTCGGCGGGCACATTTTTTCAACTTACGACAGCGAGAGAAATCTCGCCAAAGTCGGCGTGAAATCGCTGCGAATCGGGGAAAATCGCAGCGATGTCTTGCAGCTGAAAAAATCGCGTCAAGTATCCACCAGGCTTAAATGCAAGGTTCACACCAAAGTTGGTATAGTAGTCTGCTTGAGGCCGATGTTAGGTTGGCTTGTTACATTGTGACATGAACACCTGCATTTTGGGTATGCCCATAACCAGGGTGCAGGGTGGAGGTCTGCAGGTGAGGTTTGCAATTTGTTTCCATTGGTCTGAGTTGTTGCAAAGGTTGCATCCCGTGGGTATGCTCTGGTGTGCGCCGCATGGTGTAGCCCTCAGATGTTCAGATGTGAACTGTGTCGGTAGCAGTGTGTCTCTTGGCAGGAGAATCGCAGTGACTTTAGCGCATATTGTGTTAGGTGTTCAGATGATGTTTATCTCTTGCCTAGTGAACCTTTCCCATTTATTTTGGATCACTGAGATGGCCATCGACTTGACATCTGGTGATGCCTTCCCTAATAAAGGGCACGTGGTGCCAGACTGGCCTCAGATGTGTCCTCTACGGGGCTGATTAAATCAGTGAGATAAAAAAAAGACACAGTGAATTAAAAAGACATACATGACTTAAAAAAAAGACAACCGGTGTTAGCGAGCCTCAGTTGATTATCATTCGCCTGAAAATATCAGTTACTTACCGGGGTTCACCACGAGAAGGTCATGATTATCTTGAACCCCAAGACTTAATATACCAACTGAGCCATCTATGATATTATGTAAAATAACACATTTGTTGTTTAAAGTTCTGGAAACTTAAAAGTTAAGCCTACAAATTCCCTGGAATGTCCCTTTAACCTCTTATTTAACGTCCCTATCTGTTTTTGAGTATGTTCTTTTTATTGTAAAACGTTCCTATCTCCTAATGGCCTAGGCTATCATTTGATAGCAAATGAAGAAATTTGAATTTGGGAATATGTGCCAGTGCCGCTTTCAAACTATTAAGTTAACATTATGATTATTTTATAAAAAATTAAGAAATTAGTAAGATATAACTTTCTACATGGTGGAAACTTAGAAATCATAAGGATGATGCCAGGTTCCAATGGGCATAATCATGCATATGTGTTCTTATTTTGGTGGCTTTAGTCTTCAAACATGCAATGTTGATTTGATTTATTCAGACTACCTCTTGAACACATTGGACAATAGCCAATTGTCACAAGTGTTGATTTTGTGTGTCCCAGTGAGCAAAAACTAGTAGGGGTTAAAATCCATTTAAACCAAGAAAAAAGAAATCAAACTATCGACTTTTCAACAAAATTGCAACCAGGACACAGATTTGCCCTATCGAGGGAGTTTCGTAACCTGACCCATCTTGACGCAGTTTCTTTTTTCTGACACCCTTATGAATTCGGAAACCTTAAATGGAATAAATCTGTGCTTAATTTCCGGTGAAAGGTTTCACATAATGCATAAGTGTGTCAGAAAAGTGTGTCAAATGGCAGTTACGGAAACTCCGCCTATCGATGGCCCTGAGAGAGAAGACAATCATGTGTCTTCCATCTCTCTGTCATTGGCGTTTTGGGCCAGACTACCTCATAAAGTTTCTGTGGGGGGTTCGCCACTCCTCCCGCACGCGAGCTGTTTTGCATTCGCGCATATGCCGTCGTACCACCCATTTATACTTCCTGGTGTAGAGAGCAAGTGAGGTAATTGCCTTGCCCAAGTGCACAGCATATTGGCGACAGCGGGCTCGAATCCACAAACCTTACATGCTTATGAGGCGATGCTGATCCACGCACCACATGTGCCCCCTTGCATATACCTTATGCATATATACTCGTGTACCCTGGCTACTACCATGTACATGGCACAAAGACTGTGGATGCTAGAGTTTCAAAGCATAAATCAAAAGGTTGGACTCAATTTTGGTCGAATTGTTTGACCTCCACTTTTTATACCATACAGTAAAATTCTCCCCCTCTCCCTTGGAATGAAGTTGACTGAAATTTAATGTGTTTGGGGTATTAACCCTACTTAACATTGATTGGTGGGGAAGGTGGGAGATATTAAAGGGTAGCAAAGGTTTCAAGCTTGATACCCCAAAAAAGTTGCATTTCAAATTTCAATCCTTCAAAAGGCCCCAATTATACAAAATGAAATGATACAAAATTTTCATGGGGTGGCAACTAGTTTTGAGCTTACAGGTATTAAGGAAGAGATTATACGCCTGACTGAACCAGACATTTACCCATTTACAGTCACACACTCCGCCCGAATTTACACACAACACCTGTTCAATAAGGTATAATATAAGGATGGGTAGCAAAATTGTTTCATTGTTTGGTATATTTTTCATGGTCGTGTATCACACACCTGCCGCAAAGCCCTACCCAAACCAAAAAGTAAGAAACCCCCGTTGTAACAAATAGTGGTCCAGTCTACTTATTGCTACTTTATCCTAACAGGATAAAAATTAGCCTTGATCAGGCTGTTCTGCTAACAACTGACAACTTGTTATTTTCACAACTGTACTGCAATATATTTCAATCAGTTTGAACATTGTGGTTTCATGTTTGAAATCAGTTTTTTTTTTTTTTTTTTAATTTTTTAGGTTTTTTCTTTTTTTAAACTTTAATTTACAAAAATGGTTACACTGCCTGGTGTCTGTATTCACACTGGCTGAATCCAGGGGTCCGTTCGTGAAACTCAGTCGTAATCTACGTGCATACTAGGTCATGCTGGGTGCACAAATTTGTCCAAAGCATGTGTAAACTGGTATTAAAGGTCTATTAATGTAGACATATGCATGAGTTAGTAAACACCGTAGTGTTACGCATGAGTTGGGTGCGAACGGACCCCTGGATCCTACTAGTCTAGGATCAAACCACAACACCTGTTGTAGTCAGGTGCAGTGGTTGTATTACTCAGAGCTCTGGCTGAGTTGAACTTATTGAACTGCTAGTGGCAGCATGGAACATAGTACATGTGCAATTAGAGACCTCAATAAGTGTTTAATAGGATGAATTCTTGCATGTTTTGGTGTGTACTTGGTGTAGATTTCATGAGTTAGACCGATTAAAGACTCTTTTACGGGAATAAAGCTGTACATCCATTTTGAATCCTTTTAAAGAAAGATTTCATGCTAGGCTAATTCCGTGCATTCTTACATAATTATGACCCCATTTTTAGTTTAGGAGGGGGATATGCCACTCCTTATATGATTCCCTATTCCTGTGTACATGCAACGATCGGTTCGTGGTAGAGTGCAAAAGGGGCCCGCCATGCAATTTCCGGTTTCCTCGCCTCCTCACGTTCGAGCGGCATAGCTATTTTCCAGTTGTTTAGAAATCATGTTTTCTACCCCCAACATGTTATTTTTCGCAGGCAACTGCTGGCCAACCTATTCTTGAAATAATAACAAATTCCTAAAATGCACGTTATCCAAATCAACTTGTTACCATTTTACGCTATATTCTTGTATACCTGTTGGTACTAAATTGCGAGTTGGAAATAATTGCATGAATTATACGCAAAAGCCTTATAATTAGGCAAACGGAGACAATTCTTGCACTATACTGGCAATACCTGAAGTTCGCGGGCACATTTTTCCAGCAGCTTACGACAGCGAGAGAAATCGCGAAAGTCGGCGTGAAATCGCTGCGAATCGGGGAAAGCGCAGCGATTTCTTGCAGCTGAAAAATCGCGTCAATCTCAACCAGGCTTAAATGCAAGGTGCACCATAAGGTGGTAGAGAGAGCTCTCTTGAAGCCGATGGTTAGGTGGCTTGTAGACCTTGTGGACATGAACACTTCAAGTTTGGTAGTTGCCATTCCAGGGTGCAGGTGGAGTCTGCAGGTGAGGTTGCAATTTGTTACCATTGGGGCCTGAGTTGTTGGCAAAGGTGGCAATCCCGTGGGTAGTGCTCTTGGTGGTGCACTGAGGGTGTAGCCGCAGATGTTCAGAATGAACTGTCGGTAGCCGTGGTCTCTTGGAGGAGAATCGCAGGTGACTTTTATATGCGCATGTGTGAGTGTTCGATGATGTTATTTACTTTGGCCCTAGTGAGACCTTCCACATTTGTTGAGCACTGAGATGCCATCGAACTTGATACATCTGGTGATGCCTGCCTAATAAGGGCACGTGTGGCAGACTGGCATCGATAGTGTCCTCTGACGGGGCCATGATTAATACAGTGAGATAAAAAAAGACAACAGTGAATTAAAAAGAGACATCAGTGAAATTAAAAAAAAGACAACAGGTGTTAGCGTAGCCTCAGTTGATTATCATTCGCCTGAAAATATCAGTTACCACATGGGTTCACACACGATGAGGTGATTAATCTTTGAACCCCAAAACTTTAATTACCAATGAGTTACGAGTCTATGATAATTCATGTAAAATACACATTTGTTGTTTAAATTTTATGGAAAACTGTAAATTAGCCTACAAAATTACCTGGATGTCTTTTTAACCTCTATTAACGTCCCTATCTCTTTTTGAGTATGTTATTTTTTATGTGTAAACGTCTCTCTATTCTCCTAATGGCCTAGACTTCCATTTGAGAGGCAATTGGGAAGAAATTTGATATTTTGTGAAATGTGCCAGTGCCCGCTTTAAACGAAGTGATTTTAAAAAGGAGAACAATGAAGAACGAAGTAAGATATACCTTATAACATGTGGAAACCTTAAATCATAAGGATTGATGCAGGTCTCAATGGTCATAATGCTATGTGTTCTTATTCGGTGGCTTTAGTCTTTCACACATGCATGTTTAGATTTTTAGTTTCCACTACCTATTGAAAACCAATATTTGGACAATGTCATTGTCACAAGGTGTTGATGTTTTGTGTCCATATCTAAAGTGAGGCAAAAAGCTAGTAGGGTAAATCAATTTTACCATAAAAAGAATTCAAAACTATATACTGTCCAACCAAATTGGCACAGACAGGACACAGATTTGGCCCTTCGAGGGAGTTTCCGTAACCTGACCCATCTGACACACATTTTCTGACACATTTTCTGACACACGTATGAATTCGGAAACCTTAATGGAAAAACCTGTGCTTAGTCCGTGAAAGGTTCCGAATTCATAGTGTTCAGAAAAAGTGTGTCAGATGGGTCGGTTACAGAAACTCCTCATATCGATGCCTGAGAGGAGAAGACCAATTCAATGTGCTTCCATCGCTCTGTCATTGGTCGTTTGTGCCAGACTACCTCATATAATGTTTGCTGTGGTGTGTTTGCCACTGCCTCCCGCGCGGGTCTGTTTGCATTCTCGAGCAAATGCCGGTACCATTTTTACTCCTGGTGGAGAGAGGCAAGCTAGGTGAAGTGTCCAACAGTGCACAACACTTTGGCGGCAGCGGGCTCGAATCCCACCTTTCTTTATGATGGCGAGTGCCTGATTCCCCTGCACCACATGTCCCCCTTGGCGATACCTTATGCATGTGATGACCGTGTACTCCCTGGCTAACTACCATGTACATGGCACAAAGACTGTGGATGCTACAGTTTCAAAAGATAAATCAAGTTGGACTACAATTTTGGTCGACATTGTTGCACCCACTTTTTATACCATACAGTAAAATTCTCCCCCGCTTCCCTTGGAATGAAGTGACTGAAATTGTGTTTTGGGTGACTAACACTACTTAACATTGATTGGTGGGGAAGGTGGGAGATATTAAAGAGTAGCAAAGTTTCAAAGCTTGATACCCCAAAAAAGTGTGCATGCATCCCTTCAAAGAACCTGGCCCCATATACAAATAGAATGATCAAATGTTCATGAGGTTGCAACGAATTTTGAGTTAACAGGTATTAAAGAAGATTATACCATGACTGAACCAGACATTTACCCCTTTACAGTCCACACACTCCACTTATTTAAAAACACAACACCTTGTCAAAAGGTATTATAAGGATGAGTAGCAAATTTGTTTTAATTTTTGGTATTTTTCAAGTAGTTAGTCAAACGCCTGGCCAACAAATCCCTACCCAACCAAAAGTTAAAAAAAAAAAAACACCCGGGGTACAAAATAGTGGTCGGTCAACTTTTGCTACTTTGATCCAACGGATAAACATTAGCCTGATCAAAGGCTGTCTGCTAACACTGACAAACTTGTTTATTTTTTTTATTTTTTTTAATGGGAATGGATATTCTCATCATTTTGAACATTGTGTTTTCAGGTTTGAAATCAGTGCTTTGCATTAGCTTTTTTAGGTGCTACTCGTTCTAGAGAAAGATTGAAATTTTAAATAAAAAATGGTACACTGCCTGGTGGTCTGTTATGCCCACTGGCTGAATCCAGGGGTCCGTTCCTGAATAACTCAGTCCGTAAATTCTACGTGCATACTAGTCTGCCCTGGGTGCACAAATTTGTCCAAAAGCCACTGTGTAAACTGGTATTAAGTATTAAAACTCGTCTATGTATGTTAGGACCATATGCAGGAGTTAGTAAACACGTAGTGTTACGCAGGATGTTTGGCGAACGCGACTCCCTGGATCCTAATAGTCTAGGTATAAAAACCCAAAACACCTTTTTGTTGTAGTCAGGTGCAGTGGTTGTATTACTCAGAGCTCTGCCTGAGTTGGAAACTTATGAACTTGCTAGTGGACGCATGGCAACATAGGCCAGGTGAATTAAGACTTCAAATTAGGTGTTAGTGGGTAATAGAGATGAATTCTTGTGCCATTCTTTTGGTGTGTACTTGGTTGTAAGATAGTTCATGGGAGTTAGACAGAGTAAAGACTCTTTTACGGAATAAAGCGTAAAATCCTTTGATCCTTTATAGAAGATTTCATGAGAGGGGGGGACGCATCCGGGCAGTTTTACATGAATTGATGAAACCCATTTTTAGTTTTAGGGAGGGGGAGTATGCTCACTCCGATATGTTGACATTATTTATATCAGTTATGAACAATATGAATTGTGAAGTTGGGTAGAGTGCCTTGAACAAGGCTAGATAAAATATGCCGGTGCATGGATGCATTCTTTTTGGTTGATTGATAAATGAAAACCACTCCGTAACATGTTTGAACCCCCAAATATATGTATGCCCCCAAGATAGGTTGTGTTTTATTTAAACATTATTTTGGCACTTCGGTTTTTAGTCCATCAAGAAGTATTCTCGGTTATCAAGAGAGTAGTTCTCAACAGACTACAATTGGTTTTGTTTTTTGGTATAGAAAGTCCTGGCTACCACTCCTCAAATCTTATCCTATCTACACTTCAAACAGGACGACAGACTGGAGGGTAGATCAATCGAGAAACTGATATTTTTCCTTTGGACAAAAAAGGGTCCGGGGGTTGTGGATACCAGACACAATAATAGGATGGGGTTGTTGATTTTATTCAGGGATACTTCTGGAAGTTATGACAAGTTTGGTCTAGCCCTTATGGGAGGTGGGTCATGCTTCCCTTTCCTTAGAAAGGAATGGGCATTAATAAGATGTTTTATAACAGTCACGCTTTCTGTGAATGTTTAGGCACATTAGTAAAGAACAGTATTTTCCTTTGTACAGAAAATGATAATGAATTGAGGGAATGCATGTTTTGAGAGTGTTTGCAGTGAGGATTTGGTTGCATTAAGGTAAGCATTACAATTTTAAAAGAATCGTAAACCCTAAACCCGGATCCCAACCCTAAAACCGTACCCTACCTATACCTAACCCTAATCCTATCCCTAATCCTAACAACCCTAACCCAAATCTAAACCGTAGAATTCTGTGAATGCTTACATGAAGGTGAGACCCAGGAATGTGTTCTTTTTTTGGTGTCTTGTTGAACATAAATGAAAAAATCCTGCAAAGAACTTGGCGTGTCAAAAAATAAAACTTCATTGGTTCTAAGTGCCACCAATGTGGGTGTTTTTTAATCATTGGTGTTATCATTCACAAGAGGCTAAAGGAATCAATGTAATATGTAGGCTGAAATTTTAAGTTTGCCTTAACTTTAAATAACAAATGTGACTATTACTATGAATATCATAGACTAGTACTCATTGATATTGAAATCACAGATGTCACAGCAGGTCAAACAGGGTGGATGCAATGGGAATCAACTCCGCATGTTGTTTTCTTGTGTTCATGCCATTTGTCGTCGGCTTAATAAAATGACTCCAAGTCATTTTATTATTAAAATGTTCTGTTTATTGTAAGGGGCTGATTCACTTAATCATTTCAGAGTTGAGGGCCAATGTATATAAAAAGCTTACAACAACTGCAAAAAATAGCCATTTTGAAAAATTAGAGGGATGCAACTATTTTTCAAATGTGCAAGTGTCTCTTTAAAAGGATGAAGACTGGGGACTCGATTTGCTTTGAGCCAGAATGAAGGCTTTCTTACCAGTTGGTCAAGATTCTAGAAATAGGAAAGGAAGTCTTGTACCCGGGGGTTCTTAGTGAAACAGTTGGGTATGGGGCTGTGTGACTGAGAAGTGAAGCAATTTGGCAGGCTTTTGGTATTTTATGGGTCACAAAATTAAGAAAAACTAGTATAATTAAGAGGCAATTTTCAAAATTCTCAAAAATTAAAAAACATAAAAACATGTTTACTTTTATTGTCTTGAAGCAAATTTACAAGTTAATACATGTACCCAAGATTTTGGCAACCTCAGCCTGTTTTTAAAACAGGAAATAGTTTCAAAATCCACGCCCATAGTTACATTTTAGTGCTGGTAAATGACTGCAACATTAAAGGTCCCAGGCTAATAGGCCTCGTCCCCAGAAGCCCAGATTTGACGGAAGTGGTCGAAAATTTTGGTATCAAAGGAAAGCTACTATTTTTATCATTCACCCTGTGAAAATCTTAGGGCTAATTATGGTTGGTTTGGAGTTATGAGCGAAAATGTACTCCATTTTGGTCGACTAATATTAGTTTTACACAGTACTCTATGGGGCTACAAAATCATGGTTCTAGCTGTCACATCCAAACGGATTGAAATATCGACACAAACTTACAGATGGGGTTTTTTGGGTGAAGGCCATTCTTTCTATCAAGATGAAATCTTCATATATTAAAGGCAGACTCAGAGATTTCCGATGAGGGCGCCCTCAATTTTCAAACAAATTGTGTTTTTTGCATGTACAGCATGCCTGTCCATATACTAATCACTGTGTGAATACTAAGCTCAAATCGAATGTCCTCATATTAGAAAATCACATCTTTGTTTAAAAATTCCGATACGGAAAATTTTGTTATACACAGTATCTAGGGCACTGTATAGACTCACTAAACGTTTACTGCATCAAAACGAAAACCCTCCTGATTTCAGCTCAAAACTTTTGAATTGAAAGCATTTCTAGGTGACAATCGTTAGTTCTGAAGACCTATTTCTAATATTCTATTTAAAAATTATATTCAGAAATCTCTGAGTCAGACTATTTCTTTAAATAGGACCATCCCCCCTTTAAAAACTTCTGTCAATATTTTTTGACTTGCAAAAAAAATTGTAAATTCTTGAAAAACAGGAGCACAAAATCTTGTTATTAAAAATAATCGGTAACTTATGACTGGGAAGCATAAAAAAGCCTAGTTTAAAGGCATATTCTGAGAACTTGATTAACGGGTGGGTTATTAATTTAAAAAAAATGAAATATTTCATTTTCCTGGGACCTTTAAACTGCTTAAAGCAAATTGCACATTTTTTGAAGAGCGCCCCAATTTCAAAATTTGATATTTTTGCACAGTTATGTTGGTAATGATCTAGGAAACTATACCTGCGAAAAGAGAAATGCTAAAAAATGGCATTTTATAGCTGACTCTTCCCCCCACCGCATTCCACAAAAAATAAGCGATTTGTAATTAGAATTGGGATCCAGTTGGACTACAAACGACAGAGTGGATAAGGCTACGTGTAATTCCGTCCAGCCCATGAGGAAATAGTGCACCTCGGAGAAAATAAACCTTAACTTGGCTTGCCGAACTATTAAAACAAACTAATGGATGAGCGTAGGACACGTGACATGGCCGCTTTTTCCGGCATATTTATACCACAAATTGTGGGTGGAAGGCCGTTTCCATCAGAAGTCCCCCTTGTACTTTATTATCGGGGTATCCCCGATAAATTATTATTCTTAGTACAAAATGCCTTCGTTTGTGACACATAGACATTCGAGCTTAACCATTCACAGGTATAGTTAGTTTACTAGCCAGTTACCAATGCAATAGTGTGTAAAATCTCCAAATTTTTGCAGAATTGGGGGACCTCTTCCAAAAAATGGCTTAAGATGCGTTAATTTCCCAAAGTGAGGGGAAGTTTTTATTAGCGGGTTTTTATGTAGCTTGAGTGTATAATATGCATAGGATATGATGTATAATAAAATTTACAGATCTGGAATTCTACTACAAAGTCTTGATTTTCTATAATAAGGGTCATGATTTGGAGGCCTAGCTATTTCACAAAGTGGTTAGTACATGGACGACAATGCAACAGTCAGGCAAAAAAACATACTTTGTTGTTATAAAACTAAGAGTGGACATCCCTGGAATTCTATGAGTCAGCTTTATTTCCAACTCAGGAGTTTGCCATTCTATCAGTATGTAAGTTTTACGATATATGTAAATATTATACATCTATGTCATAAACACTAAAAGTGGTAAAATTACCCAATTTTCAATCAAGATCACAGAGTTATAAGTGCTGTTTAACCTTAAACCACTGATATTAAATGAAGGTGATCCAACATGTATTTAGGGCACATGAGAAAGTGGTGAATTTCAACATTTAAACAATGGAATGACAACTATTTTGACAACTCAAATACATTCGTAATTTGAAATGGGGTGTCTGCTTTTAAAAGTAGACATCCCATTTCAAATACGCACAAGTATGCATCCTGTAATTAATAAGTACATCAAACATAAACCATGTTGTTTCAATGTCATCTGTGACAAAGTGTAAATCAGTCTGAAAAGGAGAATTTATGACTTATTTACACATCGGTTTGATAGGTGGTCACTTATTAAGACAAATACCTTACAACAAAACCCATGCTAATTTTCTCTTTCATTTGTAGACACGTCAGAATTTTAGGATATCTGACGTGATGACGTTCATTGTTAGCAAGGTTGATGTGATACAGCCTTCAATTGGCAGGGAAACTGATAAAATTACCTTTTCCCTGTAAATTACAGAACTTTTCCACAACCAAGAATGATGGCTAAGTATACTCTCAAGTATTTTGCTCTAACCATTTTATGTCCCCAGCTCAGAAAGATACAATGGTCTGACACACATCATTGTACCTACAGTTGGATATGTTCCATAAAAGGTGTCAGAGTTGTGTTTGTCTGTGAGAAGTTGCTGAAACACAGGTCCATAACCAGGATTTTTTAGGGGAGGGCAAATTTGGCAAAAGTGGACCTTTTTACCCAAATTTTAACCCTTTTATTACAAAAATAGCATAAAAAACTCTAATTTTTGTCTCGCTCTGCTCGCAAAATTGAATTTTGGAATTTTAATTTGAGGGGGAGGGCATCTTCCCCCTTGCCTACCCCCCACCCACCCACTGCTGAAACAGTTTCCAGATATACTATACTGTCCTTGCGGTGTGGACAGACTCACATTCAATGGGAGTTGGGGGGGGGGGCACTCATATGAAATGGAAAAGGGTTTAAGGCTGCCACTTTTGAACCAAGTAGCATTTGGTGGCATAGAATGTGTGAAAAATACAGGTCTTTGGGTGAGGAAAAGGCAAATAGCCCATAAAGAAGCATTATTAGGTGACAAAATTGTTAAATATTGAATTGAGGTCTTTGTGAGAAAATTTTATAAAACTTTCTATAAAATAGGTCTTTGCTTGAAAGTTTACAGATAAGACATTAGGATCAAGATCATTTGATCAAGATAAAACTCAATAGAAGTAGTCAGATCATCACTATTTTTGGGTTTGGACTCCATTGCCTTCTTTTCCACATGTTTCCGTACTCAATGTAGGCATTTGTGGCAGGTGGCCATTGCCAAATCATCTTACAAAAATTTCATTTGCATTGAATTTAAAGGGAGATGAACCAATTTTCGTCTTGATTGGATTAATTTCACCTCAAGACCCCACATCTGTAAAGTTTATTGCCAAACTTTCAATTCATTTTGATGTGCGAACCAAAAATGTGATTTTGTAAGCCATATGGGGCACATTTTTGCTCATAACTTCAAAACCAAATATCTTTTTGCCCCAAGATTTTAGTGTAAATGAGAAAAATAGCTTTCTTCCGACACCAAAATATTCACCACTTCCTGTAAAATCTGGTGTTCTGGGGATGAGGCTATTAGCAATTGGGTCAATTTAGACCTTAAATTTTTGTACCTTTGTCTACCATTTTGAAGAATATGGTAGACTGAATCAACATTGGGTTATGACCTTTACAGTTCACACACACACACACTTCAAATGTTTCTTTCAACAACAAAAGTTGTGTGTATATTATATGACTGCTACTCAAGCACACATACACAACAATTGGTGACCATTCCCTTACACAACAAATTTTCTTATTGTTTAGTAATAGTATAGATGCTCTATATGATATACTAATTGTTTGTTTGAAATTTCAGATTGATTCATGATTCATGGTTGAATATTTTGAAATCCATATCCATAAAAAGTTTTTTGGGCACACTTGCTGAAACTGTTTATTTGAAATCCATGCTGTCAAATACAGCAGATGATAATTACAGGCATGATAGTGGCCTCTTGAAAAAAATCTGAAAATAAACCGAGGGTCCAAGCTCCTGCATTTTAACAATTTTTACACCTACAAAATGCTGTTTTTATATGAATTAATACTACAGGGGTGAACATTAAAGGCTGACTCAGAGATTTTGAAAAAAATATATACTAGAAAGTTCTCTAAAACACTCAATTTCAAAGTTTGAGATGAATCAGATTTTTCGTTTTGATGAAGTAAACATGTATGCATATATAAAAGTACCATAGGATACTGTGTATAACAAAAATTCTGGATCCAGAGTTTTATAAGAGTTTTAAGTTGTAATTTTCTATATGAAGGACATCGATCTGAGCTTAGCTGTTTCACATAGTGATTAGTATGTGGATAATTAGCGATATGTATATGTAAAAAACAGGATTGTCAGCTGTTAATACCTAGAGTGTTAGAGTGGCATAAAAATCACAAGATTTTAATTGTTAAGCTAACTTAAGACCACCTAACCTTGGCATGATTATGACCAAAACCTCATCCGATAGTCTGTAGTTTGTTAATATATGTGATGCGATCTGGGAAAACCCGCCACATGGTGCAAAATTTATATTTTGAGTTTTTACTATCATTGCAAAGTTGAAATATAAAGTTTACATAAGTTTTTACTTCTTTCTTCTATGATACACATATCAAAAGTTATGCCTTATACAATCTGCCAAAAAATAAAGTACAACATAACATATTTTAAGGTATTTTCTTTATTTTTTCAAAACTGTCCTGCGCGACATGCAACGGGTTTTCCCAGATCACATCACATATAGGACACATATTTGGTGCTATTTTTATTTGAAAAATTGTGTTGATTGAAAAAATCAGAAATTTGTTGTCTGTGGAAAAAAATCGGAATTCCGATTTCAATCAGAAATTTATTGTGCCTGTAATTATGATTCCTTTGGTCTTGCCTTGAAAGCGGTGACCCTCCCAAACACTCCTCCTACCTCAATTCCCCCACAAATCAAAGTTGGTTCAATTTGTAGAGTTTGTGCCAACAGGCTTATAGCTCAACGCTGAAGTAGGGAAATTGGATGATGAGTGTGAATGAAGGCAAACTGTTCTGGCATTTTTTTTTTCTCACAGATTTAGCAATATATATATATCGGGAAAAACTCAAAGCTCAAAACTATGTATGGTATGTTGCAATAAAGTATAGGAGAGATGTCTTAAAGCCATATTTTTAAACTTTTCATGTACTTTTATATGATATTTGTTAGTTGTATTTTGTTTTCTCTTTATTTTCTTTTAGCGACAATGAATCTTGCTGGTATATCTGGTAGAGAGAGAGTTGTAATCATACCTAATAGAATTAAGACTGGTTGAGGGTACATAATTCAACTCAATTACACTTTATGTGCTATTATCCACATCTGAAATCAATTTAAAAAGTTTCATTGATTCAGTATTATGTCATGCATACAAGCCTTGAACTTTCTAATCCATGATGATTTTGGTATTCCTCTAGGATTTCAGAAATTCCTAGCAAAACAAAATCTAGCCCTAATTTCTTTTTGGGAATCTGATAATTCATTCAAATATTAATAGAAATGCGCAAGATTTGTCATAAACATAAGAACAAGGGGCTTGTCATAAGACAATGAACAGAGCATAATTGTCAAGGCGATAATTTTAATAGAAAAAACACTGTAACAGGCAAAGACGTATGATTGTAATCGACTTAAAACGGCATGGAAATATGGGCTTTGGTGTTTCTAGTCTCACGCAACCGTCTCATTAAAGGCATGACAGAGAAATTTTGAAATGTAACCTGTTTTGTTTATCAATTAAAAATATTCAACTAAAACTTAAAGGTGCTTGTTCTAATTTGTCCTTTGTGTTCTCTACTTGGTATGGGAGCCTGGCACTTGTGCATATGCCCCATCAAGTACTGTGGGAAACAAACTTGTGGTTTTGATGGTAGAAGCAATAATGCATATTGCAAAGCCCTATTCAATACTGTGCTAATTAAAATGGTTAACCACTAAAATGGCGGTTTTTTGTTTATATCTTGGGAATTAAATGGATTTGAGGGCTCAAATTTCAGGACGACAGTGAGAAAAATATGGCCTTTCATTTGAGAATCAAAATTGTTACTATATCTGAGTAAACCAGGGGGGTCTCAAAGATGATCGGAACATGCAACTTTAAAATAGTCACCTCAACTGCTCAGATCCAATATTGAAAATGAGGATGAATCAGATTTGTTGTTTTGATATAGTACAAAAGTTTGTGTAGTATATCAATACCATAGTTTTTTTTTTAAATTCCACATCCAGAAGGACATCAATTTGAGCTTAGTTATTTCACATAGTGATTAGTAGGTGGACAAGCATTGTGTATATGAAAAAAACACAATTTGTTACAGATTTGAGGGTGTCATTTGGGATCATCTCTGCATTAGCCTTAGGTCATGTGACACCTGTTCATATGTGGCATAGATTAGCAAAAAGGGAGGAAGACTGCTAATTTTTAATCTACACTATAGAGTTTAATCTATATGGGCATCGCATGACATGGACAAAAGGGCCTTTAAGGGTGGATTTTGTGATGATCCTGGCCCCTTAAAGTTTTGTTTATGTTCATTCGATATGTATAGACCAAAAGAGGGATTACCTATGTCCAGGACACTGACAAACTTTAAACTTGTGGTGGACATTGCTTCCCTTCCTTCTGCTCATTGATATAAGGTACATAATTCAAGTCTTTAACTTAAACTCACCCCAGGGCTAAAGAAATTCATTATGCAATGCTCTAGCGTGTTCAGTATGAATAATACAGTATGTTGTTTTCTAAAAATAACTTGAATATTTTACCTTCAGAAATTTACATGGGTGACACCGACAAACCATTCTAAGGCAATCTGTGGGATGCGAAGACATGACTATAATCTGAATCAAAATCAAGATTGTCAATTTTTCTCATTCTATTGCACTTTAAAGAGCCATGGTCTGATCACTATAACCAATAGCCTCATCCCCAGAACCCCAGATTTTATTGGAAGTGCTCAAAATTTTGGTATCTGAAGGAAGTTAATATTCCAGTTTTCTCATTTACTCTGTGAAAT
>JAMKCH010033963.1:0-15159 GCA_023653785.1 Ophioderma brevispina | reverse complement strand
CCTGGAAGTCCCGGGAATAGTAGAGTACAGACCTGTCAGATTTTTGGTGCATGAAACAGATACGGAAAGCTTAAATTCCAGATCAGCACAACATAACTGTACGCGTACATTCTACATTTTGAGCTTGAGGTTAAATGAGATATTTTTGTAAGCGGAAAAACGAGGTATGTAAAAGCCCTGTCTTCTACAGCAAACGCTTGCATTATTGTGACTTACTGCTATCAAACAGAAGATGGATTTTTCGTTCTATTGAAATAAAGGCCGACTCAGAGATTGCGATAGATGTTGTGCATTAATTTAAAAGAGAAAAGTCAAATAGAACTAAAAGATAGCCACGCTAAAGTGCTCGTTTCCTTGATAGTAATGGGGGTTTTTTCGTTTTGATTCAGTAAACATTTATGTGTAGTATACAGTGCCTTAGGAACGTGTATACAATTTTATAACAAAAATTGGTGGGATTTTTTCTATATGAAAGACTAGTCGGAATTTTATAACAAAATTGTAATTTTCTACATGGCCACTTCGATTTTGAGTTTACCTTTTCACTCGTGATTAGTCTATGACGAAAGCATAATGACTATGCACCAACACGATATTTTTGAAAATTGAGGACGCCATCCTCGGAAACTCTCTGATGTGAACCTTTTTAATTGGGAGTGGAGATCTCAAATCATAAGTGAAACCACGCGTCCTCTTTAGCACTAGTAAAATCCCGCCTTCTGAGTTCACTGAAGTAATCCTGCACACAAGCGCACACAGCGTAAATAACAACGAAAAAAGAAGACATTGTTTGCTTATATAATAGTCTATTCTTTCGTGCTGTTTATATAAACTAATTAAAAAAACATTACCTTTTTATACTACATTTGAAGCATTTTCATCGTGATCTAAAATTAACGTAGAAATGTGGTTAATAGTACTTAAGGAGCATTTAGCATTGTACAATGAAATCTTGGCAAATTTTTTACTCCATTCGCCTCATCTGTTCGTTTGGATGTGTTCCAAATTATCATGTCCGCTCTTGATTTCTTAATGAGTCGACCTGCTAAAACCCATTAGCTATAAGCAATATATGGTGTATGCAAGTTGTGTGTGTGTGTGCTCGTGGGAGGGGGGTCAAGACGGTTCCAGGGTGTTGGCGGATGCGGAAACCGCCCTTAGGCTTTCACAGTTCAAAAAACAGGGGATTTAATAATAAATCGGTAAAATTAGAGTTGTTTACCTATATGAGTTAATCGTGTAATTGTTTGGCCCTCCTAAGATTATACCCTGGCGCCGCCCTGGGTGTGGGGTCACATGCACAGAAGACATACCTCCACAACTCGACTTCGACGGATTTATCTATATACGTGTTGCATTAGATTTTTATTTCCCTTCTACACCTCAGAAAGAAATGCACAACGTGAATGCGCCGACGGTTTTACTTTCAACCTTTCTAACCTTTCTTGAATCAATGAAACCATTCTCCACTGCTCTCGACCTTGCGAGTGGAAAGTATTAAGTCTTCACTAGCCAACGTTCTTGCTATAGTTAAAATCACAATAAGATACAACCCTCGGACTTTTTTTCTAGGCCAATAATCTCGCCATCATTCGTTCAATTACGGGGCCCACTTGCTTATACTGCACTGCACTCGGCGGCAATCAGTAGGAGTTTAGGTTCTCTGATGGTTATTTCGTTGACGACAGCGCCCTGAGCGACACTGACGGGGGAAAAGACGGGGAGAGAGAGCAATCGAGCGCGAATGAATGAGATGTGAAAATACTAGGACTGTAAGGCGTAGGGGTTTTTGTTGAGCTTGAAGGTGGGTTGAAGTTTTAAAGGTACATTTGATTTAGTTAATAGGTGTTGAATTAAGTAAGTGCCGTAATTCGTGCAATTAACATCGGAACACAATCCTTTCAAGCGTGCAAAAACGAACGGTTTCGCCCTGAATCCTGCTTGCAGTTACAATTTCCCGATAGACGTCATTTTACTCATCGGCACCAATAAACGCGACAATGTACCCCAAGTGATACAAAATCATTTGGCACTTTTTCAATAATTGAGAACACATTTGTATACATTTAACTGTAATTTGATGACAGCCTTACTCTTGGAATTACCAAGGAATACTTCGAAGTTACTTTTACGGTAGCATAGTACTCGTTTCTTTCTTTCCTGTCAGCCGACGCAGATGCCAGATACATTTCTGAGATAGTAAGAATTCAATCTCTAGCTTGTAGGAACTTGTTTCAAGTAGTCAAGACACACTTCATGGAAAGGAAGATCTATGCAGAGAAGATGGAGAAATAGTATTTATGTCAAACCGTTTTCCTTTTTAAGACCGCATGTATTGATTTACTTTAGGTTATATAATATCATTTTCAATACAGCACTTTTATATCGGCCAAAAACAAAAAAAAAACAAAAAAAAAAAACAATTCATGGGATTAAATAAATATTATGTGGTATTTGCTGGAAAACGTTGCAACAATCGGGATTAAGTAATTGTACTTGAAGTGAGCGAAAATAAAATCTGTTAGTAACATGTACTGTATGTCCGTTGCTATTTAGAGAAAATGTTTGGTGATTGTTTGAGACGATATGATACATAGTTTTCGATAACCTCGCGGCGGCATCCTACAACTCGAACAAGTAGCCGTTGCACGATCTCATAATACCAAAATTGAAATGCATTGAGCCACAGCCATAGCATAGGTGGTCTACAAAGTGCTTCTCTTGTGAAACTTTGAAGCATCGTATATTATTCTTGTGATCATGGACGTATCGATTTGCATAGCTATAAACGGATATGGAAATCGTGATATGAAAACCGATTTTTAGTCATTTGACTAAGGGTATATGTAACAAAAGCTTGCTCTTATAGCACGAAACCCTCTGAGTGTTTGATTTAGTTGGTGAATTGAGAGTCGCGGATTTTAGAAGTTGCCACTTGTTATTTTTTTAACTTTCAGGTTTGTGGCATAATATACTACATAAAAGATTGTTTCTGAAAGTGAAAAACGTCATTCTGTGCCACATGTACATCATTATTTTGCCAAAACTGTTTTTTTTTAAAAGACGGCCATGTCAATTTTTGTTTCAAACTAAAATCTAAAATGTAGATACTCTGTTCTTCTGTAAAGGTCCGTTCAATGCAGCCTACCAAAATCGTCACTGCAATCACCTGCAGTATTGCAACGCAATACAGTACTGCAACGAAGTTAAAATGATTTTAACTGGCGATGCAGCAAGATGCAGTGGGTTGCAGTCAGTGGTGCAGTATGCCAAATTTCCGCAGGTTTACTGCAACGTACTGCAACCCTAGACCTGCAGTGACCTGGGTTGACCTCACAGTAAATTGATTAGGAGAGCAGCGGAAGTGACGGAACATGCAGTAAATTTACTGCACAGCAATGCAGTGCATTGGAAGTATGAACGGACCTTTAGGGGAGGGGCTGTCAGTTCAATAAGTAATGACATAAGGAATGCTCTTCATGAACTCAATGCAGTGGTTTGGGTTGATAAAATGTCTGCACACCCTTCCTATACCCAGCTTTCTGCACCCACTTCCTCAGTATACCCAGCTTTTGCAGTGCATTGACATCCAGTTGCATTCACTTTTTATGACTTCTAATTTTCTGCAAATGTATGTTTGTGATAAAAAATAATTGAAACGGAATATCATGCATTCACTTCCAGTTGCAGAGGTCAGGGAAAATAGCAACTGCCTTCCTGTTGCGAGTATACAGGGGTGAGTATAGAGCAAGTATATGGTAAAGTGGGTGTCATCATTTTCGACAGTTTTGATCTGTTGTCCCAGCACAGTGTACAATATCAGGTTTTACCCATCATTAGTGTCGATTTGTGGCCCCTGGTATGGTTTCTGGAAACCATCGTCTCTACACAAAATCAAAATGTGTAATGGATATTAATTACCGATTTGCGTTAGTATTTTGTGATTAAGTAACCCTCAAAAGAACTTAATTAAGTGGAATGTACTCTTTCTCGCTATATTTTGTTTTCCTTATTTAATCTTCCGAAAGGAATAAAAGACCTTTTAGTGTGTCGTTAGAAGGAAACCACATTTTAGCATTGGGTCATTCAAAATTGACATACATCCTACGCGTGTGTGCGTTATTTTCTGCGCTCGGTCTGCTAAAACTGTTAATGCCCCGTAAACTACGTGGATGACGTTCTTTCAGCGGTTTGTCCATGAGAACAGTTAGTGATAAGTAGTATGCAAAATTTGATATCGTCTGACATTATAAACATCACGTATAGCACCATGCTAGCAAAGGTGTTTCGACACGCGATGAACACACGACGCACACTCGAGCACCGCTGATCATTATGTAAGTCTGCATCGACTTGTGTGTTTATAATAAAATCTCAAGGATGACCAGGAAAAAGTGCTGTATCAATCAAATAGCATATGGCGATTCTAACCCATTATCCATCGTTTTTAATTTCGAGTTTGGCAGTGTAAAATCATGTAAGAAAGTAGAGGGGTCTTTGAAGGAAAGCCATTGCCTCTGATAAGTTTCTAGCGTTCTTATCTCAATTGTGCAACATTTAAAGTTAGCTATGGCTATAACGTATATAGATGGCTGTCGCTATTATAGCTTTGCCGTCTACTGATGATATTTTGCCAAATAAGTTCATATAATTGCCAGCAGATATCACCAAATCCATCAAGCAGACCATAAATCGGCAATCCGGTCAAATGCAAATCGATCTTCTGTTCTTGTAAATCCGACGTTGGCACATTCTCTATCTGATATAATGTATTTAAGAGGATTCTCATTTTAACATTCTAACATACATTTTGCATTTTCTTTTAAAGATTATGGTCCCACATCAAAGATTCAAACAGAGTATCAGGATGAAAACATCAGCACCCCATGGAAATATGCAAGAACTCTAACTTAATTTGAAATCTTCTAAAGTTACGATATCACACTGAACGGATATGATTTGTGTCATATCTTCCTAAATATCAACGTAGAACTTACACGAATATATATTTGTAAAAAGTTAGTGACGGAGGAATTCCACAAACAATGGCAACATTTTTGCAAAGACAAATCATGAAAAATTGCAAATTTTTTATATTTTTTCGTATTAATTCCTTTACTTTCAAACATAACATTTTTTTTTGATTTGATGATATTTCATATCCCGAACAAACTTCGGTCATTACCCATTCCTAACCTACTAGTCTAAGACTTCAATAATGGATATATGTGCCTGAGGGAAAAAGTTCTACAATCCCTCATTCAAGTCTTAACACTAGACTAGTTCTTTTCCCTATTACACGGAGGAATAACGCAAATCTCCGGTGAGGTGGTTCTGGGTTAGCAAAATACATTTTAAACTAATTCTCAAGAAATATGATAAAGGTGGCCATACTAATACATACAGATTTTGGGCAAAGATCCAGACCCACTTTCAAATTTACGCGACTAAAACCCCCTGGAAATGTTTGTGTCAGGATGAAATATCAATCCCCCCCCCCATATAAATAAAGCTGTTTGGTTCGCATTCTGAATAATTGCACTGTATCAACTAAACCAAGGTGGATACACGTGGTGACAAAATTCCAAGACATAGACTATCAGCTAAAAAACAAATGTTAATTGGTACAGAAACACTGTCCTGATCTCTCTATTTCTGGCTTCACCACGTCATTAAACGTATTGTTTCGAAAGTCGAGCCTGACACTGTCGTTCATAATAGGCAGGCGATTTCCATCCACCTCGTCTGAGTTAACTGTGCCATTTTAGACTGATATAAAAAAGCCCATGAGCAAAAACATACGAAGTACCTTGACCGTGTGTCTGACATTCGGATAATAGGTTATTTGTGATTTGACAAGTTTTGAAGTCGGATCACGTGGGCTCATTCTCCCGGAAATTGTCAGCCTCATTGACAAGATATTCTTCTTTGGCAGATCCAAACTATTCAAGACATTTGTAAAGGAACTCAGCAAAATGGCCATTCTGTCCAGCTCTATGATTCGGATTGCTAGACTTGAACCGGCCTGAGGATATGGAGATCGGCCCTACATCAGTTTGTAAGCGCACCCCCGGGATATATCCGGCATTCTGCTGACTTGTTGATGTTGGGTTAAATCTGGATTTTTGTCCAGATTTCAACGGTCATGGGTTTATATGTTCCTCCTTTGAGATTTGCTTTTGTTGGTTTGCTATTATATTCTACATTTCGTTATTTGACGGGAGAAACCTCCTATGCACATTTGACCTTGAAAAGTGAGGGCAGTTTCGAAACCCCTACGTGTAAAATTACAGTCAATATCAAAACGCCCTATATGAATTCAGATTTATTGAAAATTATTTTTGAAGAGATTTTACTGGAGTAAAAATCATATCAGAATGCCTTGCATTATTGTAATTATTATTAAAAGTTTATATAATATCTATAATTAATTATTTTTATACGATCTGGCATTTTTCAACACGTTGAACATTGCTCTACCGATAGTTATTTTTAGAGAAATTAATTTGTTTTGAATTGACAAAATAAGTGAAGATTGAAGAACGCAATATTGTTGATAATTTAAAGACAAACATTTGCCAAAGGGTATTTGGCAAATCCAGCCGTAATGAGCTTCGTTTCAATGTTTACGCATGTATCCTGCTGTACTGGACGTATATACATGCGCTGCTATTTCAAGGACCGGTTCCTGCTTGCATACGCATGTATGTGTACGTGGGATGTGAAATTTCACAGGACATTTCACTATTTTTAGGCATTAAAAACTTTCTTTATAATTCAAGAATACAATTAAAGGGATGGGCGCAATGTGCTAACCCTCATGAAACAAAAGTTACTGGTTTTGAAATTAATGTTGTTTTTAGAGAGTAGATGAGATGAGAATTTAGACTGTACCACAGTCTCGGCTCTGTCATCGGATTCAGAGCACAGTAGGTCCAAAGACATAGAATCTATCCCCTCACTACATAAAACAATGGTTTCTAATTTTACGATCCATATTTTACATGTTACATACCAGGAACATTACTTTGGCAGAAAATTAAAGGTATTAACACATTTGTTTCAATGAATTTTGAAACGCAATTGAAACTAAACAAGCCCCCAAAATACGCGTCTAAATTTGGACAATTGCATTTGGAGTAAATTTAACTATACTGGAACATTTTGGAACAGTTTGTAAAGGGATCTAATCACGTTTGTGCGTTTGCTGCGAACAGCCAGGATTCCGTTTTTTTTTCATGGTTGATTTATAACTATAAAAACATTGAATCATGAAAACACCTCAACTTAAATTCCGAGGGGAAATTAAGCTGTCGAACCCGAGTATGGAGAATCATAGCTGTACATGAAAATCGTAGTTACTTTTGTTAGGACCTCTGACCGTTCCAATCGTTCTAAGTTGTTATTGTCACCTGGTGCACCATTGTGGAACAATGGGTAGCACTAATTAATATCAGCTCCAGTTAAATAAACACAATAACCTCCGCGATAACTCTCGCGCAGAACTCGATCAGTAAATTGCCATCATTAGTGTTTTATATTTGAGGCAGTTGAGAATATAACTTTGTTCATATACAGCTGGCTCTTATGGAAACTGAGGGGTTCCATTAACGATAACTTGCACGGCAAAACAGACCGTCTCAAAATATACAAACCCATCACCAACACTATAGTATGCAGGGAAACATTTATACGATATTTACTTAATATATTAGTTAAACTCCAAGATTTAACAAAGTTTATCTGATTAAAATTGGTGAATTCTAACCAAAATTGTTTCCAATTGAACACAACGAGAACAACAACCACTTGGACCAAACGCTTTCAAAGGCGGACTCAAAAGAGATTTCGAAATATAACCTTTGTGTGTATTAAGTGAAAATAGTCAATTTTGATGTAATCTCAAAGGTTCAATTCCAAAGTTGAGATGAATTGGATATTTCGTTTTGATGTAGTAAACCTTTATGTGTAGTATAACAGTATCAGAGGAGTAGTGATTTGTATGTGAACACGATTTATGTATATGCAAAAAAATTACCGGGAAATTTCTGAGCCAGCCTGGAAAAGTTCATGGTTTTTCAATGAATCCCAAATGTTATGAGCCTTTCATAAGAGAGCTGTGCAGGGTGTGTGATAATTTTATTCTTCTAAAAATGCAAGAAGAATATTCTTGAATGTATATTTCTGTGCACTCTCCTTACTTAAATGACATTAGCTATTAGCTACAATATTTTAGTCAAAGGACAACGTCACACCGAATTTTGCCGAAAGCCTTAAAAGACCTGTCATTGAAACATTACAAGTAAATCTGCAACAATGTGCATGCATTAACTACAGATTAAAGGCATTTCAGGGAGCATTAATAGCGCTATTCTGCAACTACAGTACCTATTACGGTCAAAAATAAATTGTTTCTCTTCAAAGAACGTGTAACGTGAAATTTATTTTCTGAAATTTGTTTGCAGGGACTTCAACAAACCAAAAACCGTTTTACGTTGAGCATCATAGTTTTGACTGAAATATTTTATTGACATTGGTGCAACATTTTACATTATAAATTATTTAGCGCATTAAAGGTCATACTCTTCAATTTTAACTGCTATAAATTACTTTGACCCTCTCTTGCTCTGAGTTAAAGCGAGTCTGGGCCTATGAGCCATGAGGGGCCTGAGTTGGTTTTAGAGGCCGGTGTGAAAGCAACTATAGTCCGGTGGGAGCCATAGTCCGGGCTCCATATACGATAAGGAATAGGAGCTGAAACTAATGTTTTGCGTGAATAGTCAAATGAATTGAGTGCCCTATTCCGTACCGTTTTTGTAGCCCAGACTGTTTGTACGCCGGACTATAAGACAATACTTCTACACCGGTATTGGCGTAATATGTCATTTTGTCGTCGCGCTTCGCGCGCATTTTTTTAAGTAACAAGGCCCTGAGTGTTCGTCTCTCCCCAGGTGCGGGCAAATTCTTAGCGACCTTGATAAGTGCCTCAAATGAATTTTCATGTGTTTTAGATAGTTTAAGAATATTTCTAAACCAAATATCCAGATTAATTGTATTGAATAAAAATAAGTAAATTTGTACTCAACATTGGGTTTGCGCTAATTCAGATACGATTTATAGATTTTGAAAAAAAAGTAATTCCAGTGTGATTTATTTTCTCTATAAAGTAACTAGCGACACAAGCCAAGACATCTACGTATTATATACCTGTGCATGCAAACCAATAGTTATAAATACCAAAATGAGCCCCAATGTAATCAGAGCCTCAATGTAAATTTCAACGATATACGTTGGACTGTTTGAAGAATGCAAGTTTTATTTATGAAATAACGTTAGAATTGCATGAACTTATACAAATTAGGAAAGCTATACTAAACGACCTTTTTCTAGACGTAGAATCAAGTGATATGTAAATATACGTAAGGCTTTACTTCTAACAGTCACTTACCTCTATATCCGAACCGAATGAAACAATAGCGTGAGTGCGCTGTAAAAAAATACAGTGCAATTTACAGGAAAATCCTGTAAAAAATTACAGTATTTGGTTGTAATTAGGAAATACAGGAAAGTACTGTAAATTTTATGTCCAATATTTCAGGCCTATAATGACAAAATTTAAAAATGAACATGATGAAGCCTTTATTCGAATTTTAATGAGCAACAACATTATTATACACCGATGAATCTTCAATTATACGATTAAGTACTAAAATTTACAGGGAAAAAATACTGTACATTTTACAGAAAAACCTTGGCAGCAATTCTGTCAACAAAACCCCGTAAAAATACAGCTTTTACAGGTTTTCATTCAAATTTACTGTATATTTTACAGTTTGATGGAATACATTTTACAACAAACTGACAATTTTACAGTATATGCACTGCAAAAATTTGTGGATAGGCATACTAAGTTAGGGTGTTCGTCAGTGCTTTTTTATTCTACACACGTTCACAATCTATGTAATAACTCACCAAATATAAGCTAATATATATGTTTTTTTGATTTTTCGGATTAAATTATGTTTGACAGTAATAATGTAAATTTTACGGTAATTTGTTGGCAGAATTGCTTCCAGGATTTTCCTGTAAAATTTATAGTATTTTTTACAGTGTGTGGTAAAGGACAGATTGTCGTGTTAGTTTTAGAAGGTCGTAGGTGCAATAGCTGCCATGTGATACATCTGTGTGCTGCCATATGTTAGGATAGCTCTCGATTTATCTTTCCTTGAGGCAATGGCTCTTGAAATGGTTTCTCAGGAAACATAGTCGCCTGAAGAACTATTTCAAGACCTACTGACCAAAGACTTGGTATGTTTGATTGTAATATTTGACAAACGGCAGCTATTGCACTTACAACTTTCTTGCATGTACATGACAAGATATTGAGGCTATATCAAGGACATACCTGAACCATCCTACCGCCTGTATCTTGAAATGAATTAAAAATTCAAATTTCCTCTAATATTTCACCAACAATTTTCTCAGGGAAATGACGTAGATGCCATTTTGTTTTTGCCACAACATAGATGACAGGTAGGTCATTTAATGCATCCATTGATCTGTTGAGTTCCCCTGCGTGAATACATGAGAGCAAATCCCAAAACTAATGCAGCTTTGATTCACGGGTTGAACAGGGGACCTGTCTCCTGGAAGAGTATTGATTTATAATGCAGGGAGTGTCAGTATATAGTGCTATTGATCTGGTCAAGCTGAAGTTGGAGACGAAACTTCAGTTATATCAAACTATATTAGCTTAGCTTATCGTCGCTGGGCAGGAAAAACCTCTTATGTGCATTTCACCTTCCCAGGAAATGCAAATAGAAGTGAAGTGGTTTGTGTCAAGTCTACAAGGAGGGACCAGAAAGCATTCAATATTTGGGTTGGTGATGACATCATTTTGTGGTACCATTGATTTATCAGAGAATAATAGAAAATTCCAGGTGACTGCTGTAAATATATTCATGATACTGACTGATAATCAATAGTTTCACAAATGATGTCTCTGGTAGTGTATTCGTTTTACTGGCCCTGTTTATTGCAGTGGAATGTCCCACAAAGATTTGGAGAAGGTTTATCATCTCATTTCCTGGAACCTTTAAAGTCAACTGCTCCTATGTGAAAGTGGATGTAAATTTAGAAATCTCCTATGCGCAAAATCTCATTCTCGTAAGAACTGTTTGCAGCAAAAATCATAATGCTTAGTTACCATTCTGATATAATATTTCAGGAAAGCAAAATATAGTCTATAAAGTAATTGCATGAATTTTAATTCACAGTGAACATATACATGTATAGGGAGTTTTAACGGTTCCATGTGATATTCACATAGGAGCTTTTGAAAGTGCGGCCCATTTTCATATAGGAGCTTTTGATTTCAAAGGTAAACTGTACATATGAGGTTTTTCCTGCCCAGCGACGTTATATAGGTTAACATCTCAGTTTAGATGAAATTTGTAGGATTTCTAAACTTCTAATTGTTGTGGAAGTGATCAGACTGGGTAAGTATACATATAGCCTGCGTGCCATACTCACACTTTAAGCATTTTATACGATGGCAAACCCTCTTTTCGGACGTATATATTAAAAATCCATGGCGCGATCGCTAATAGCCTCGTTGTTTTTTCCGGAAGTGGTCAAAATGTTCATGCATATCGAAAGCTACTATTTTTTTCGCCAATATTGCTTCATAAAACGAATAACATTAAAAGTAAGCAAATTAAAAATACAAATAAAATATTTAAAAAAAATCATGCTTACAAAGTAGCTGTACATAATGAACGGATCTATTCCTCAGAATCTGCTAAAAATGTCAGTAAAAGTCTGATCTTAGAATAAGCGGGATTATTTCTGTAGTTACAACTGGAGTTGCGAAATGTGTAACCAAACGTCCTACACAAAATGAAAACGTTTAATGAAATAGTAAAGGCATGTGAAAATACAATACAGAAGCAAATCTTAAGATTAAGAGTGAAAGAACATCCATTCCAAATAAGATATCAATGTAAGGTCATTTTAATATTTCTTATAACTAACACAACATTTTTTCCTCAAAATATATCCCCGTAGGTGATTAAATGCTATTACAGCAACGGATTTTATCTACTATCTTATGATGGAAATGTAATGCCAGGAAGGTTTTTTTTTTTTATTTAAAAATTACATTAATGCCACGATTATGGGAGTAATGAATAAGATTAACTCAATCTTTGGAACTTAATTCAGTTTTTACTTGTGGCTCTTTGCAGAAAGCATTTACCGACCTTCGGTGTTATTGATGTTCTGGTTACATCCATAGTTACAGACATAATTTTGATCGCCATTAATCTAATATTTCTCACTTATCTGTTAATGTTTGGCTGTTTTTATCCAAACAGTGCACGGACCGTATTGCTGCAAGATTTAATATTTCAAGGATAGATCCATAGGCAATATTATTTTATGTTGTCTCATTATAACTGTGATTTGTAATTGTAGACTGTTTTGCAAATAAAGCATCGGCTTTATGAAGTTAAATGTAACTTCAATGTTGCTTGTAAAAGCCTGTTCAATAGAAACAAAATATTACCCTTCCAACAGAGTGTACAGTGAGGTGATCATAGGAATGTTAAGTTTAAAACAAAAAGAAAATATTGTAAGATCTCCCTTCGAACCTGAAAAGTATAGAAAAATTACTTCGTTATCAAATATTTGTTGATAAGTTACAGCCCTTTAGCTTATTTTGCTTAAATTTATACTAACACAATGTATACAATCTTTCGTTTCTTTAGATATTCGTCAAAAAGGAGCATGTCCTTGAAAGACACATAAACGACTTCTTGTAGATCGATATCTAAGTAGACGAACGCATCCACAAATTACATGTAAATAGATAACTGATGCTAAACTTAGACTACGTGCTCAAATAAATTTCAATTACTACTGAAATATTTTACTGACTTAATCATATTTCATAACAATTATTCGTCTTAACGTATGAATATGCCCTTCTGCATATTAAATTCCACCTGAAAAGACTAACAATTTCCTCAATTAAGAGCAAACAAGGTTTAGAGTATAATGTTTCACAATTCATCATCCGCAGCACGTAATTCTTTCAAAAATATTACGATTCACATTGCAAACGTTTAATAAATGTCACTGCAGAAATCCAATGCCAGCAATTTATAATGTAGGGACTGTTTTATTAGACTGACAACATGCTTTAGTTCAAATTAAAATAATGTAGCGCAAATGCCCACATTCCTCTTGAAAAGAAAAAGCTGTGCACGATATTTGTTTTTTCATTTCATTGATTGTCAAACACTTACCAAGTTTACTTTTACGAAGAATCATTAATGCTATGCAATTAATATTGAAGAAGAAGTAAAAAAAAAGCAGTTTTACAAAGTCAATGATTTGTATACCAAAACAAACAAACAAGAACGAAGCACACAATAAGAAACATAACCTAGTCTGTCCTACGATCTGAACACACGAGAGTACTCCGACCGGAACTTGTAGAAAAAGCCTGTTTTAGTGAAAAATCAGGTCTTGGACTACTGTGACCCGGCCCAAATGACCTTGATCAAAATTTGCATTAGTAACTTTTGTGGGGATGGTTCAAGCTGCATCACCACATGAGTCACCGTGTCATACGAATGTCAATACTGTAACGAGTTATTGATTTGAAGTATAACGTCATTGATGTATTTTGACCTTTGACCCCTAAACCATGGGTCATGTGATGGGGTCATGGATTGACTTTTATTGACCTCTCATCAGTTACTACGGTGGGATAAAAAGATTTTGTATTTGATTGTTTTAAATTTTCCACACGTAAATTATGTTTGACCTCTGTGACTCAGATGACCCCATATGACCTCTTGACCCCTTAACTTTTGTAAGGGGCTTCAGCTAATCAATGCATGACTCACCGAATCAGGTTGCTTAATCTGTCGGAGGAGTAGTGACATAATTGAAGTGTAACGTAATTTGAAGTATTTTGACCTTTGACCCCTAACGCATGGGTCAAGTGATGAATTCATGATTGACTTTTATTGACCGCTCATCACGTCCTATAGAGGGCTAAACAGATTTTTCTATTTGCCCCTTATTTTAAATTTTTACACACAGTAATTATTTTACCTCTGTGACCGCAGATGACCCCATATGGACCTCTGACCTAACTTTTATAAAGGGGCTCAAGCTTATTCTTATGCAGGACTCACACTATCAAGTTGCATGGGGGGGGGGGGTTGGGGGTGGTGGGGGGGGGTGGGGGGGGGGGGGGGGGGGGGGGGGGGGGGGGGATTCCTGTAGGAGGAGTAGTGATTTGAAGTGTAACGTATTTGAAGTATTTTTGACCTTTGACCCCTAAACCATGGTTCAAGTGATGAAGTCATGATTGAACTTTTATTGGACCGCTCTCAGTCCTATAAGATGGGCTCAAACAGATTTTTTTTCTATTTTCCCTTATTTTAAAATTTTTACACACCGTAAATTGTTTTGGACCTCTGTGCCGCAGATGAACCCATATTGCACCCCTCATTTACCCATAACTTTTTTATAAAGGGTCTCAAGCTTATGCCTATGCATGACTCACACCGATCAAGTTTTCATAGTTCTGTAGAGGAGTAGTGATTTGAAGTTACCGTATTGAAGTTATTGACTTTGACCCCTAACCATGGTCAGGTGAAGTCACTGATGACTTTTTTGTATGGTTGATCAAGTCCTACAAGATATTAGTTTTGAGATTTAAGCTAATTCTAGATTTTTTGCATGGTTACCGTTTTTTTTGACCCCTGTGACCCTATTGTGACCTTTGACACCAATCGGGGTCATTTCAAAAGTTTCCCTGTGCATGTACTTGTCCTTGTGACCAGTTTGGGTTATTATGGGAGTTCCATGTCTGCGATATTCGCAATGGTGACAGAAGAAAGAAGAAATAGGAAGAAAGAAACCGGTACGCAGAAAAACACGTACAGAGTTCTCGACGGTGTAACAAACTAAAAACAAAACAAACAAAACTTTGATTCACTTGCAGCTAGAACAACATGAAGCAACGCAGCTTAAAAACGATGTCTAGTTTAATTATTGAATTGACAAGACTACTTAAAAAGAGCGATTGAAGTAGCCAATGTATCCCATTGGCCGTGCTACATATATCCCATGATTCACGCG
>JAMKCH010033962.1:0-21524 GCA_023653785.1 Ophioderma brevispina | reverse complement strand
TTTCGCTAGAAATCCTTGAGAAAAAGCTTATTCCCAAAATTTCAGTTGATTCTGATCTTGCGTTTTGGTGTTATGAGCAAATGTTCGTATCACACATCCCCATAGACCCTGTACAGTAATCTGTCCGTTACGGACCGCAAATACAAATTGCGAATTCCTTCCAGAGGACGATCGAATTTAGACGTCAGATTGGGCACACATATATACTTAGCCCGACGGTTCAGATGTATAAACATCTCAACTTTTTGATGGGTAAGTCCGGGGGGACGAGGAGTGGATCACGAAATGCCCCTTTAAGATTTTGTAGCGTGCGCGAACATCACACGTAGACTACGTGCCAACTTCGTTCAATCTAAAGTTATGCATAAAAACTACGTCTGCTAATAGTAGGCCTTAAACACGTTCGTTATGTACTGGATGGTTAATGATTTTATTATAGATCAATGTAACGTTTTCTGTAATATAATCACTTAATTTAATTACGATACGATAACAGCAATAATACCACATTTAGTACGACTACAAAAAATATCGTTTAACCTTACATCTCCTGTTAGTTCATGTAGTTCCAATCTCGGAAATAAATCTCATCCCGTAACGTTTCCGTAATTTAATCGTCTCAAAAACTACTCCCTGTGTCCTAAGCGTAGTTTCCGCAATACGGCCACAGACAAAGCGAATAATAACAGGACTTGTTTATAGTCTTGAGTGGATTATTCTCGGACAGTCTGTACGCACACCCTGGTAATCATTATCGTCATTGTCATCGCATCATCATCATCATCATCATCATCATCATCGTCATCATATCGTAATTTTATATCAAATATATACTAATTAGTGTGTGGTTGCACCACTACGGAATAAAAAAAAATGTGCAACGGTTGTAGATGAACTTTTGCCCTTGATAAAGTCACTGAATCATAGATTGTTGTTATTTTAATAAAGCATAATCTAATATACTCTTCCAAATGTTGAAAAAAATTAAGAAACGATTTAAAAAATAAGCCAGATATGACCAATTTTGTAAGCACACCCGTTTTTCCCCCATTCCAATGGGATTTACACAGTTACGCAAGGCATACGTGCAAGTCGATATATGGGACATAGCATTATGAAAGTAATGATGACCCATGCAATTTTGTTAAGGATCATGAATAGTCATTAATTCTAATTCATTGATCTTCAAAAGGAAAACGTTCACAACAATATCTCACCCAATTCATCCCGATATGTAAAAGGGTTGCAACATACTACTGAATCCAGGGTTAGATACAAGTTATGACAATTAAACGACATAAACTATTTAGCAATATCTAAAACAATGGGAAGATCCTGTTTTCTTGCTCTTGCCACAGGTGAAGTGAGTGTTGGATTTGTCATGTAAGTGGGACATTGATATAAAAAATTCATTGATTAATCCCGTAGTTGAAAATGATCAATTAATGTTAGCATTTGTTGACCAAAGGCATCACATGAATTGATAATGTACATTCTCACAAACACAAGTTTAATGGGTGATGTAAAATCCATAGGCTGCCGAAAAAAAAAGGGGTCTGGCTTACACATTTTGGTCCATATTGGCTTTGATTTCGTCGATTTTCTTCCATTTTTTAAACATTGGAAGTGTAAATTAGAGTATTTTATAAAAAACAACAACAAATCTATGATATAGTGATGCATTAAGGTCAAGATCATCTTTAATCCTTTCACATTTTTTTTTATCACCTTAGTATTATAACATATAGATATGTTTTTAAATGTTCACGGGACTATGTTTTACTAACATGATGAAATATGTCATACCAACCTATAACGTGGCATATTAGTACTTGAGAACAACTGGAGGGGATTTTACTAAACTTTCTCATTTTGACCCTCTTAATCCTGACAAATTAAACAATAAAAAATATAGCGGGATTATAGTACGCTTTTTATCTGAGGATTTCAACAGAGACGGGGACAATGATACATTAGAGGAACATAAGGGAAAATCGTCGGAATCATGTCGCTTCATTAAGGTTTGCGCCAGGCCAACTACCGCACTACCTATCAGAACTTAGATTTTAATATTTACCCTAACAGCTCCGCATTTCACTCCTGGGTGAAGTGAGGCAAAAGTGGCCTTGCACAAGTGCACAACACATTGGCACAGCAGGGGGACTCGAACCCACGACCTCCTTAGATCATGAGCCGTCGTCGTGCCCACTGGACCACATGTGCATCATAATATCCAATATTTAAATTAAATAATCTTAAAGATCCACAAACATAATTAAAGAAAAATAATAAGCAAACAATTATTATTAAAGTCTTTGTGGGGGGGGGAAGATTAAATAATTAACACATACACAAAAATATTTTAAAACTCAGGCGCCTTTAGGTGACCAATGGAAAATGTTTTAAATGAAAATGTGGCCTCTTTAATTATAGTGACATCGCGTTATATTTGTGGTCCTAACTAATGACCATTAATTCATGCATTGAGCGTTTCTGCAGGGGGAAGAGAGACCTTCGCAGCCTTGGTGAAATGAAATCAATTTGTTTAGAACGCAGCGATAATTGGATCAATATCGACCGTGACAAATATTTACAATGCTTTGAGCCTTATAGGCGGTGAGAATAGGTTTTACCAGTTGGTTTTTTAAACCATTTTTAATTATATCTCCTATCTCGAAAGTGCCATTTGTTTAAACACAATTTCGGCTGTTAGTCAATTTGTTAAGCATTTCATCAATAAAATTAACTTATTTTCATGCAATTCGTCAAAATCAATTTAAATTTCGTCTATCCTGGCTCATCATATAATGTACAAAGCAATGGCTTTGGTCATATAATTTCACTTTAGCGCTCAGTAATTTCGTCTCGGGTGCCGTATGTATATAGGCCATGATAAAATGGTTAGACCTGTAACATCAGCAAAAATACATCATCATCAATAATTTGTCTGTCTTTTCAGTATTATATGCAAGCACGCACAAAAGGCTGTCTTCTGAATACAAGAACAAGATTGGGGAAATAAAAAAGAATAAAGAAATAAAAATAATGATGTAAAAGCAAGAAAAAGAAAAGAACGGAAAAAATTGAGGTGAAAGAAAGTGTAAAAAAAGATAAAAAGTAAAATGAGGTTGAAAGAAAGAAAAAATTAGAGGAAAAGAAAAAATTGAGGTGAAAGAAAGGAAGAAAAATGGTGATAAAGGAAAAATATGGTGAGGGAAAGAAGAAAAATGTATGAAAGAAAGAAAAATTGGTGAAAAGAAGAAAGGTAGGAGATAGGTAGATAGACAATAACGTTGCAGATATTATAGCCTAACTCTTATAGCCATGCCTATAAAATACATTACACTGAGACGAAATTATTACTGAGCTAAATGTCAAATTGAATGATAAAGACGAAAGTGATTGGTACATCAGACTGATGGGCCATGGGGATGAGACCATATTAAAGTGATTTTCATGAAAAAACTTATGAAACTACAGTTAATTTATGATCAAATGTTTAATATAATTGACCCAAAGACGAAATTGCTTTTACCCCAAACAAACGCCCACATTCGGTTTTTGGAACGAAAAAAAATAACGAGATATGAAACCAGTGAAAAATGTTTTAAAATAACTGGGGGAAACCCCTATAACACTCAATATATATATTAAAAAATCAATTTTTTCAAAACAATTTCCACATTATGAATTTTCATGACCCAAAATCAGCATTGCAAAAATGCATCAAATGAAAACCCGAAAACAGCATAGGCATTCAATAGGTAAAACGGTTTTATGATGGCATTGTAAAATACGTGACCGTATGCTATATGTTGCTAATCTACCAACGCGAAAATGGGTTCAGGTCTTGAAGCGAAAAAATCCTAAAGTAGCGTAAAGATGTATACGTGGAGTTTTGGCGGGAAAACAGTGGGCCATATAACACCATCTTTTCCAAAGTCTGGTGTAGTATTTTCTAGACTACAATCATTGTTTTAACATAGCGTTTTACACTTTTCTTTGCCCGGGGTTGCACCCACACTCAATTTTTAATAAAAGGATCAAAAGGTCCACTTTTTGCCGAATTTTTGCAATAAAAATACAAAAATTAAAAAACTGAAAAGACTTCTTGGTGTTATGAACAAATAAATATGATAAAAAGTAAAAAAAAAACAAATTAGGGGGCCTAGATCGATCCCCCGCAAATAAATTACGTATGGCCCTGGAAATAAGTTATTACCAAATTTGATTAAAAAAGTTACTTCAATATCGTGAATATGAAAAGGGTGGAGGTTGGTTTATTAAAATTGATCAGTTTAACTATTGATCCTATTTTCTTGGTTTAAATAGTTAACATCAATAGTCTGGGATCTTGCGTTGCTGAAAGTGATTATACTCGTTCCTCTGAAGCCTAAGCCGGAGTGACAGTGAGTTGTACATGGTGAGGTGTAAGGTTGAAAGGTGTCAGTAGTATTTCAATACAGAAAATATCCAACTTATAACCTTGCTCTGTGTTGCGTTATTCAATTGTGAAGTGAACTAAGGTAAGTCTGAAATTGTCGTAAAAAGAAATTAATAACAAATTCTTCAATGAAAGATGATTGAAGTGGCCGTAACTTCTTATTTTGAATACAATGTATACGTACGTTTTCATAGAACTACTAATACGGGTTAGAACACATTGATCATATTGATGCATAAAAACCGATACAGGCTGTCACAAAAAGTTTCTCCCCACTAGTGTTGAAATTAAAAAAAAAATATTTATCCGCAAAAACTGAAATAAATTTCTAAACAATCTTCGAGGGTAATTATTAAGGATTCTAAAGAATTTTAGTTTGTCTGTCTCTAGGACATTTCCAAACTGATGATATCCTTGAGATCTGTTTTCTTGAGCTAATTTGGGTAAAAAAGCAGGTTGGAACAAAATTCTGCCAAATTCCTGCCATCATCGCTAATGAATCACTGTTGGACTATTTATCGTGCGGATGAATTGAAATCAGGGTAAAGTCAGTTTTAGATTATTTTCTCCCAACATGCGTTTACCTTGTAGAAGTTGGAGAATCAACACAACGAAGGTCTGAAACAAACTGCCTTTTCAAAACCCACATATGGGCAATGCCTCGGCATATGATTGGCATGGTGTATTGGCTGTATAGTCGTAAATGACATGCTTGAAATCGGGCATTGAGAAATAATTAGTTGATATGCGAATGATTAAACTCATATTTTGCAAAGCAACATCAAGGAGTGAATATGTATTAATCTTTCACTGGCGATGGCCAGCGCACGTACGGTTTTACACCTCTTTCGTACTGCACCTATTGATAAGAATTCTATCGCCTCGTACTACCAACAACACTGGCCTGTTAATGCTCAGTGGACAGAGAGACAGCAGTGTAGTAATCCGGAGGTTGTCGGTTCGAAACCGGCCAAGTGTTAGTGAACTTTTTCAAAATTACGCGCGCTGGCCATATCTAGGGAAAGATTAATAAAATTCTCCTTGTCCTTGGAGAACTAAGTTGTTAAAACTTTCAACATAATGAGTCGATTACTACTACACGAAAAAAAAGTATACAGCCTTAGGATTTCACACAAGTCAAACTGCATGCAAATTGTACCGGGGAGGGGAGGATATAAGAGAGAAACCAAGAAAGAAATCAAGAAGTTAGCAGTTATCTCAATTAATGTGTTTTAAGAGTTCACAGAAACAAAGAAAGAACCACCTAGATGCACGCATGCGCAACACCGCGAGCACATACAATAAGCCGCCTTGCAGATTAAAATCTGAATAAACTCCCATATTTATTTAAAAGTTATTGACATTAAAATTTCATTGGATATTTTGGGGTTCTGTTGTCAGTAAAAAAACACATTAATGCCACCATTGGGTGTACGTTAAGGTTTACATAGGCTACTCTTGTGATTAGCTATTGATAGGCCTGATTATAAAGTCAGTGGCGAGGGGGAAAAATGATTTATTTTACAAAAAACAGTACACCAAAAATTATAAAAATTCTATCACAGATTCACAGGGTATTATTTGCAGGGTTCACACATAAGCGTTCAATTTGTTAAAAGTATTGAAATGAAGTAACCCATTTTACTAATGAATCATTAAACGCGAATCCTTACTTTATAATAAAAAGACGATATTTTTTGGGTTGATTCATTAAGGTGTGATTAATGCAAGGGTATAGGCTTGAAAGATGCAAAACCCCCGCTTCAAAAATAGAAAACCCCGGTCCAGGGGTTCGTTCCCCAAAGTTTGATGCGTAAGTTGTTGTCGCAAGTCATGCTCAGCACAAGATAACGTCTATGGCAAGCCATAAAGGACATAACGTAATGCTGCAAAACGCGTTGCGAGAAAAGTTAGCACGCGTTGCGAACATTTCGGCAACGCGTTGGACATTTAGGCAACGAGTTGCGACATTCGGCAACGCGTTGGCGACATTCGGCAACGCGTTTGCGACATTTCAGCAACGCGTTGCGGGTGTCGGCCAATCAAAATCATTTTCTGTGACGTATTCAAAAATATAAAATCTCACAACGCGTTGCGACCTTCACGACGCGTTGCAAACCTTCACGACGCGTTGCGGACAATAACGTTTATGACCCTTATTGCCTTCACAACGCGTTGTGAAGCTCGCCGCGCGTTGTGATGGCTTGCAACGCGATGTGAAAGCCATAAGGGTCCATAACGTATGCCGCAACGCGTGTGCGATCTATATTTTGAAATACGTCACAGAAAATTCATTGATTTTGATTGGCCGACGCCGCAAACGCGTTTTGCCGAAATGTTCGCCAACGCGTTGCTACTTTCTCACAACGCGTCCCGGCAATTACGTTATGGCCCTGATGGCTTGTGGACCTTCGCAAAGCGTTGCAAACCTGCACAACGCGTTGCTGAATCTCGGCAACGCTTGTGAAGACTTGCAACGCGTTGTGAGTTTCCACCACGCGTTGCTAGATACTTTTGCAACGCGTTTGTGGCGTCTATTTTTTGAAATACGTCACAGAAATTTAATGATTGTGATGGCCGAACCGACACGTTGCTGATGAAAGCGCAACCGCGTTGCCGAAATGTCGCAACGCTTGCGACTTTCTCGCAACGCGTTGCGGCAAGACGTTACGGCCTTTATGGCTTGCATAAACGGTCTGTTCCCCAAACTCCTGCTTAGATGGTTCTCAGCTGATGAAACGCATTCAGAGTTACGAACATTCTAAGACTATTCTCCTCCAAACCTCTCGATAAGAGATTGGATATTGTGGGTGTAATGTATGCGAGTATGCGTGCATATGTTTCGTATTGGTTCTTTTTCGCTAGTGAAATGTATTAAAAGGTCAGTGGTACGAATTATGACAACATTATTACTCGGACGACCGGTCCTAATCATTATAACGAGGTTAAGCAGTGTTTGTGTTCGACGAGCATAGCTAATAGGTTTCCCGCCGCCCTGTTAACATTTAAAGCTTATTCCCTATTCTTATAATTATTTTAGACCACTCTTTATTGGTATATTGCTCGAAACAATAACGAAGTGAAATAAAAGTTGACGACGTTAAAATATTTTAAAAGTGAAGATTAAATCGGTTTCTTTTTCAGAGAGTGGACAAACCTATTATAACATTTTTTTTTTAAATGCACCTTAAAATATCACAGTATCCAAGGTAAAACAAAGGCATGGGCAAAGGTTTTTGGTCTGCATCGTTTGGGGAAAATTCTCAACATTGGGGCCCTCTTAATTTCGTTTTTCTCTCATTTTTTTTTCAAATAGTTCCTATTTTCACGATCTACCAAAACAAAGCTTTGAATTCACTAAGTACCAAAATTTGCTGTTATATTTGGGATAGGGTTCCTGTTGACACACTCTGTATATATGCACATTCTTTTTACAGTTTATTAGTTTTAAGGTCTCCATTTGGTTAGAAGAAGATGAAGAAAAGAGAAGAAGAATATCACGAATAAGAGGAGTATCATATTAGGAAGCAGATCATTAAAACGAATTTGATAATAATCGTTGCGTCCGAAAAGTGATTGTTCAAACTTTTTTAACATAAAAGCGTTATGACAGAAAGCACCATAATGGGACCAAACCTTACCAGAGGGCAACAAGATAGAATTTTTGCATTGAAATTTATTTATGTGATTTAATTATAATTCATTGACCCCAAATGATTCTCTCCTATCATTCTTTTTAAGTGAAAATAGTATAAACTTGGCTTTTATGTGCAAAAATCGGCATAGCTTTTGCCAACGTGACTTTTTTTGACTTAAATCTAGAACTAATGTATGATAATTTTACAGACTGTCTATTGTGCACTATATTTGGACTTTTTAATGCTAATGTGACGCAAATGTGCAAAATTAAAAGTATTTTCTTTATCGCTAAATGATGCATCAGTTGTCTTTTAGTGTTTTAATTGCAATTAGTATTTCTTCTCAGAAAAGTAAAAAATAAACAGCATGCTTTGAAGACAGCTGATTAATAATTGCCTAATGTGATCAAGTATCAGTTCTTTTGGATTGCTTGTCACATTAGCACACTTTTTCTTGGCATGCCAAAAGAAAATGAATCCTTTTCTTTTAATATCCATGCATGTAACCCCCCAGTGCATGTTTCTAATAATACAATTAGCAAAATATTGAAAAATTCACAAATTCAGCTTAATCAGTTTCTAGAATTCCTATTTTTATTTGTTAACTTTGTCCGTCCATTTTGACGAAATTTTATAAGGGATTTCTCGGTAAAATTTTTCAGAAAGTTTCAGAACCCCATGAATCATCTCCAGTATATGTCTAGATGCCTTGTCACATGTGAAAACACAAGTTTGTGGAGTTCAGTAGTTTTACTAAATATTTATCAACAACTTTAATTTTTGCGATGGTGACGGGACCCACTGATTGTGGCTTTCCGTGCTCATATTTTTTCCGAATCAGAAAAAAATAAAAATAAAATCCAATTTGAAAACTTGACCCATACTCAAAATTCCAAACATGTGTACGGCAGATAAAAAATCTGATTAACGTAAACCATACTTTTAAACATAAGTCTATTTTTAAAAAACCCAATGTGGTTTAACAAGCTTGATGCCAGTTAGTTATGGTATAACAGGAAAATAGACTATAGTTTCGTTTTAGAGAGTTATACACTACTTAAAGATAGTAGTGTATTTTAGTCATATTTAATTATTATTATTATGAGTGGTTATTATTTTACTTTCCCAGGTTTTTCATATATAACCGTTCTGTAATCGACTCTTTTTCAGTACCTTTAAGACGGCGTTCCAATATATCACATAGCTCGTATAGTAGGCCTATATCAATGTGGTGTAGCCTTTATTTTCAAAACCTCCTCCATTGGTTTGCATGTTTGTATAATATTGAAATTGTATTTTGGGATCCATTTCTTCTTCCTCGATGAAATGAAATCTTTGCTTAAGCTTGCTTAATAGCTTACGTGTGTTTTAAGTCTACCCTCCGATAGACGTAGTTTTTGTGCGTAACTTTTGGTCGGACTTAGTTCACACTGCATACTTGTCAGTTTGGGGAACTCGTGGAACCCAATAGGTTCGTACTAAGTCCAACTAGTATCGACGTATATCCTCATTCGTACATTTAGTTGGCAGGTAGCTTCGTACGAGTTTCGGGAACGCCGTATGAACTTAGTAGTGAAGTAACGCATTACTTAGTATAAAGGTAGGGTACCAGTGTTTTCGTTCGCGAAAGCATGTCGTAGACTAACGTAGGCCCTATTGCGACGTAAGTTACTTACTAGATTTTTTTCGCGTTCGTGAACTTGGATGTTTTAAGACTACATGTGTCTTATGAGTAAGCAAGATTTACGATTAAAACTTCGTGTGGTCATGAGTACACATAGCACACTCGTAGTGTGTTGGAAGTGACGGATCGTCTGATTTTCGCATTTCATCAATCCATCTTGTTGCAATCATTTCCAGTAACAGCATTTATTATTCCCTAAAATGAAGAAACACAGTCCTGAACGAAAAATAAGATATTATAATAATTAATTTATACACTTGGATGTTTCAGCAGGAGTGTCGTTGATGCCTGTACAATGGAAAACAAAGTGATGAGAAATTAAATACCTTTCTAAACTCTATTGGGCAGCACGTTTTCTTCTGTTTTTAAAATATCCAAACATGTTTAAAATCTAAACATGTTTTAGGCATTTGACATTAGGTGTTAAGACATTTAACGGCAAGTGTTTATAGAGATTTGACATATTAAAACACCTAAACACTAAATTGCACAATTCTAAGCACTGTTTTTGCAGCGTTAGTCTGCAACCTTGATATAGAGGGCTTATAAAAAAATAATAAGGCAACAAAATTTATTTTCCCCTAAGACAAAAGTTCACAAATCCTTTTTTATTTCCAATAATATGTCATTTATTCACAATCGTCTGGTTGGCTGATAATCCTTGTAATTGCTCACTGAAACAACTCGGTGCATAAATTAACAAAACAGATTAAACATGTCAAGTTAAAATCATATATCATTGGTCTTCTGTAAGCATGTCATGTAATAATTAGCAACAATCCCATATCCATCAAAATCACCTTCCTCCCGTTCACACGATTGCCTCATCTATCCATGTCCACGCATAGAAAAAAAATTAGGAAAGAAAGAAAAAATAACAGAAAGAAAGAAAAGAATGAAGAAGAGGCCTATACTCATAAGAATCAAGGCTGACTCGGAGATTGTCCGACGCTGGTGTCCTCAATTTTCTAACAAATCGTATTTTTGTATGTACATAATGCTTTCCAGAATACTAATCGATGTGTGAAATCTCTTACCTTTGTAATAAATTTGTGTTATACCGTATCCTATCCTATGGTACTGTTATACACACATAAATGTTTACGTACAATCAAACGAAAAATCCATTTCTCTAAATTTTTGGTGTCATTTAAGTATTTTAGGTGACTCTTTTAGTTCTAGATGACTAAATATCACACACAAAACATCCATATTTGGAAATCTCCTTTGTTTTTTTTTTTTTTTTTTTTTTTTTTTTTTTTTTGGGGTTGGGAGGGGGTTGGGGTGGGGGGGGGTGGGGGGGTTTGGTGGGGGTGTGGTTGTTTTGTTTGGTGCGGGGTTGGTCCCCCCAACAACCCCCCCTTGGTGTGAATTGTTTTTTTCTTCTTTTTTGTTATTTTTGTTTGGTTTTTGTTTCTTTTTTTTATTTTTTTTTTTGTTGTTTTGTTTTGTTGTGCTTTTTTGTTTATTTTTTTTTTACCTTTTTTTTTCTGTTTTAGTTTTTTCTTGTTTGTTTTTCGATTTTTTTTGTGTGTGTTTTCTATAACAATTTTTTTGTTTCCCCCCCCCGGCATGGTAAACTTTTTGTCACTTATAATTGGCTATTCACAGGTTTGTTGACCTCTTTACAAAATCAGTGTAAGTCTATATTATTTTATCTCCTTGTCATTTCTTCAATTGTTTATAGACTTTCTTCGTGTTGGCTGCAGCATTTACCTTGCCTGTAATATTCATTCATTGTTTTTCATTTATAGGATATAGGCCTCCTTACTTTTTATTTTTTTAAATAAAATATTTTTTTGTCTTTCCAATCTACAAGAATCGACGCCTAATGAGAAAAAATAGCGACCCTCGTTGGTTTTTGAAGCCATTTTCTTTCTGTTCCGGTGTGGGCCTATCTAATCTCTATCTAAATACAACAGGTAATAGTAACAAGATAGGCCAATGCTATGATAATAATTTACTTGTTTAATTACTTCAATACATCTAACTGACGCAGTTCTCATATACCAGTAGGAATTCTAAAATACGCCAGGGGTAGTCCGAGTACTTGTCAGATTCAATTGGTCTATTCTCACCCGAAAACACACGTATCGCTTGTAAATCCGTTAATCGATTTAATATAGAACGGATTCACACAACACGCGTACCTAATTGCACCCCGATACACCCAAACAGACACACGTAATAATGATCCTAAGTATGGGAGAGGTTTCCTACTACCGTCTAACGTTCCCATTGTTCGCGATCGCACGTAAGTCACAACTTGTAGACATCGTAACAAGAAGCTCTCATCATAATTTACGTATATACTTAAGATCATTCGCGGACGAACCCCAGTGTCGTAAGTACGTTTTGGGGAACGGACCCCTGAAATGTGTCGACGTTTTCTTGCGTCCCTTTAAAATGTACACGTGCTAGGTACATTAAAAATATATAATGGCAAGAACACTACAACTCATTGATTGTGTGAATGAAGTATTGCATTCATCGATTTTAACTTTCAATTATCATATTGTTAGATGTCCTCACGAGGACGTCAAGGTCAGAAACTACCTTTCAAACACAAATATGAGGCGTGGTGCAACAAGTGATCTAAATTTTATATAAAAACAGCTTGTAATGATCTTCAATTGGTTGGGTTCAAGAATTTGGTATGTCCAACAAATTACTAAAATCATCACACGCAATTTAAGGATTATAACGACTTAAAGTTCAGTATTGTCCATTTTCAAGAAGCGTTGGCATCTAACGATGATACCCTCAGCGAAGACTCCAAACTGACAGCGCATAAGTTCACATAAATATCCATGTAATATCATGCGAATCTTCTGAGACTTTAAGGTAATTTTGTCCAGCAGTTCAAGACGACAAGGTTTTTCCTCGACGACACTATATTCCACAGTAAGAAATCCAGGTATTTTACCTACCACCACTCCGTCTGCCAAATGTCCACCCAACCCCCCTCATTTAGGACCACAAACGGATCCTATTTGAATTTCCAAAACTGAAGTCCTCTGCTTAAAAAGACGACAGCAGACGTTCATAAGCTCTCAGCTCGGTGGCATCAAAAGTTTAATCCTGTCACGATGCTACCATACATCTATCATTATGTGATTAAAACTAGCTATAACTATACTGTATATAGCTACAGATTTACACCTGCGGCCCATCTAACATCTCGCCACTCTTTTATACAATCATTTCACAAGGGCAAACCAAGTCTTAAAATAGATATTACCACGCATCATGCATAAACTAACCTTGCACTAGTCTGACTTTCAATTGGAATTCACATAAATTCCATCATCTAGAGTCATCACTTCATATATATTAACTCTATGGGGGATCCCCCAGACATGCTACAAACAACATTAAGGGGAACCCTGCTCATCTTTTTTTACTCATAACAAAGTACTTTTCCCATGAGAAATCTTTTCTCAAATAAAATTGAGAAATAATATTTTCTCAATTTTGAGGGTAATATAACTATATATACTATCAATTACGATTATACTGTGGGAAAAGAAGCTAACTGACTAAATATCACCTCCTGGGCCCTGATAAAAGAGAATTTTATTTACGCTCAAAGCAATGCGAGGCTGTTAAACCATAGTCGTCGTCCATCATCATCAACTTACTAGCTATTTCTGAAGTATGCTGATTCAAAGCAGTGTAGATCATCAAATCATAACCTCAATGTTAATTAAGTCTAATTTATGGTCATAAGCTAAATTCACAGGGCAGATTTCCTTTTAAGGAGTGTTCTTATTAGGTCCTGAAATTTCTTTCAATTCGGCCTATTTCATATGTCCCAAAAGATGACACATTCCGAAACAACGCAAAGGCGCTAACTCCGAGATTTTTCTGATCATATACCGGTCCTTGCAGGTTTTTCTATCCGGGAACTTCCGATTTGTTCCTACATCTAAAATCGTATTTTTTCAATAAATATATCCTTGACTTTCTGGATTTACTCATTGTAACAACCTTGACAAACTGCAGATACCGGCGTCTCATCAAATTTCATAGAATTCCAGACGCTTCTATCCCATTCCCCATGACACCCCCTGTCTAAAATAGTCGTGGTCAGGATTGGTCTTTATAGACCTTATTCGTATTTTGGTTTTTCCTGAAAGCGTGTCAGCGGGTGCTTGGCTAGGGCTCTGACCGCGGCAAACTGTCTTCGTTATCTTTCTAACGAACCTTAAAAGGCGACAAAGTTGCGCTAGCCAAGCACCGCAACGGTGATCACACCGCTTTAAGCCCAATCGACGGCAGAAAGGGCCAACTACGAATAAGGTCTACAAATAGCTCTACTATGAAAACCAGGACCGTATATCTTTTATTTTCAGCACTAACTTTCTGTTCTAATTTTTTACCCTACAAGTAGATTCTTTTCACGTATGACTAGTATTTATTCGTTTAAACAAAAGATCCACTAAGATAATAACATATTTTATGCAATATTGTTTTGATTTCCATTTGTTTTTCTTGCCCTGAACCGTAGTTTTTCTTTACTTTGCAAGTAATAAACCCTCGCTTTTTAAAAGCAGATATTTTTACATGCCAATTTTAGAGTTTTTATGTTCAAATAATAATGACAAACGCATTAAACGATATTTTTACTGTTATTCATAGTTATACCCTCAATAACTGAGATATTGAGGCTGGCAACCCACAGAACAGTAGAAGAGGCCATTATGAAAATAGACTCCATAGCACACTAATTGGACTTGATCGATTGTTCATGATAGTACTTTCTCTGATTGTCACATTAGTGGTTGGAAGCAAGGGAGATATGCCACAAAACCATTCTATCTACGTCCGCTCATACGTTTCAAGCGCATGTTTCATGGTAGCAATTGGAAAGAATCGACACTTGAGGAAATTAACTCTTCAATACCATCCGGCTGTGAAGAAGGTATTTGAGACCTTATCTTCAGTATTTCTACTATGGTTCTGTTGATGTTTCTCGTCAATCTGTACAACATTTAGTAACACTAGCAGATAAGTCCGAGGTGGCAGTCTCAAAGACAATTGTATGGAATTCATGGCCGGTATGCTTGATAAGGCCGATTTGAGAGTGCTCTTACTGGATGTCGTTTTTAGACAAAATGTGCATGGTCACGTTTTTGGAAAGATGCTACGACATTCATATGCTTTAATTGGAAAGGCATTTATCTCATGACCAGTTGGACGTCATATCTCGCAAACGATATTGGTCATTTTGCAAAGGGCTAACATTGTTGTGCCGAGCGAGTTACCGTGACCTAGCAATTCAAAATTGGCTTCTGTCTAAAAAGGAATGTCGAACAGAAACCATGAAAAAACTATTGTCTCATGTGAATTTAAGGGACAGTGGACTGCCAAAGAAACTTTTGCAAGTTAGCAATCCGATTGGCAACCAGTCAAGCAGCAGAATACCTCAAGCCCACTTGTACGAAGCGTTTCGATTTAGCCACAACAAGAGAGGACATCGCAAATATGACTACACCTAGTAGTATTTCAAATCGTTGTTACACCGAAATCTCATTCTAAATCGCATTCAACTGAATGTATGTTCTTCTATTACACCACAAAGTCAATATGCTTAGAAAACAAGTACCAACAGGCAAATGAGCCATAAACAGGCGGGACCTAAGACATCCTTCAATATTTCAATGTCAAAAATCCTGATAATATATGCTTTGAATATGGACTCGCGCACAAAGCCGGAAGAGTTTGTGCGACATATTGCCGGGTTTTTTTTTCAGGTAAGGATTTGCTCAATTTAAATGTATTGATACTTTTACAAAAAACAGTAACGGTTGTTAGCCTGCCATAAATTGACAAGAAAAATCGGTTAGGGAAGGCCACATATGCCGAAAGTCGAAGGAGAAAGCCTTGTTGAATTATCTGTACCTAACTGGCGGAAAGATTCCAGTCCACATTATTTGCCAATGACTGTCTGTATTTATTTGAGATGGAGAACTTTGACAACTCCGTCATTCTAATAGGGATTTCAACTTGAGATCTGAGTAGGTATTTATTGAATTGAAGACCCTCTCAATACATCTTTGGACTCCAAAATGACTAAAGTCATGATTTCGTCAATGAAGGTTTATTTTTCTACAATGTACAGAATAACCAAAGTTTATTAACAACAAAATCTAAAATAACGGTCACCAATGAACATGTTATGAGTATATCAGAGGATTAATGTGAACAATACTGTAAATTTTAGGTGACAATGTTGTGAAAACATCAATAGAAGCTCCAGGAAACTATAAAAAAATATGTTCTAAATTGGATAAACGCATTGTATGAAGCTGACAAAACTGTCTGCGACAATTTGATATCAATTACATTGGCCACAGGTTCGAGTTGATTCATAACTCATTCCAAATATAATCAATGTTTCTCATCCGGCTTTTCGGGTATTTGTTTCACCGATGTCTTCGATCACGTTCATATCCACCAGGGCTACACAGCCATTTTATAAACTCTAATGAAACTGTCATTTTCACAAGTTATCCATGACATCGTTCATAGTGTTTAGAAGCTCGCGTTAAGTATATGAATTAAATGTGAGGCTAGAAAGTTATCCATGTTTTTTTTATGCAAAGTCACTGTGAGCCATTTAGATACGAAAAATGACATCTTTTGGTGTAGTAAGCGATACCAGATGTAATGCACATAACGCAGCGCGAGTTGTACTGTTAGATTTATGCATGTTTTACAGCAAAATGAGTGGACACATAACTCTACATGTTATGTTTACTATGTAACCACGTACATGGTTAATGTTTGGCTGATTAATTATATCAAAGTTTAGTTATTTACCATATGTTTGACAGGGTAAAACTTGGAAATTGGAAAATATATAGCTACCAATAACATATGACAAATCAGGTCTTTTAAAAAAAAAAATAAAACATTGTTAAAATTACATGATTTAAGCACTACAGAGTACCATCGAATTGAGTATATAGAATTGTACACAGAAAAATATGTAACTCCACATGTCATGTAAGAGTAAATCCCCACAACAATCAAACAGAAAAATTGTTAACCATCTGGGCAAATCTGACATTTCTTGAACTTTTTACTTTCGTAACATTTGACCATTTAATTCTTCATCTGTTGTGTATGCACCAACTGATATGATCTCCCAGATCTTTTAATATTGAAGGATTAACCCTTTTGAGCTTTTTTGTTTGGTCCAGTAAAGTTGTTTGTAATGACCACGGGGTTTGCACAAAGAGAAACCTCTTGGATGACTCCATCATTGGCTGTCATGATAATTGAATGAAACGTTGCGCAAGGTCGAATCAACGATTCAACTGATCAGAAGTTAGAATATGCAGTTGCACCAAGTAGGTCCCATACCGTCCTGTTACAGCCCCCAAGAATTAGCAATGATTTATTTTACTTTGGATATAAGATTAAGTCATAAATGAGCACATAAAATATTATAAATTAGTCTAAGTAATACAATAGAACATATACCTGGTTTGTGTGCATAGCGGGTGTGTGCAAAAGAAAGGTCTAGCACCCTTAGTGTTTCATAGAAGGCAAGGGAACTTCCTTGGATGGATGATGGCACCCTGCTGCATTGAACTGTGTGCTTATATGTATGGACATGAACGACATAGATGGCGCCCTATTGTATCTACAGGCACAGGGCTGTGTTTTGGTTGATGGCTCTGACCCTTGCTAATATAGAGAACTTGGAGCTGAATCCAAGAATTATGAGTAATGGGACTATATTTAGCACAGACTCATCTCGAGAGGACCAGATCCTTTCCTAGTATTTTTTTGAGAGGATATTAAAGCTCGGTGAGAGGAATATGAGTCAGGTATCACAACATCTTACTCCCAATTATTAATAAGAGTTATCTGTAACCATCTTGCTCCCAGTTATTAGCAGAGTTTTCCAGCTGACGTGACAATAATCACAGTCTAGTACTAATCTCCCATATAGTGGACATTGTCATAGGTAGTCCTCAGCTCCACAGTTTTTCGTCGATTGTTTAGCCGGGTTCACGGTTTGATTTCTGTGGCCTCTGAGTTGATCCAAGCTAAACACGCTACCGCCACTTTTGGACTTCATATTTAGTTTCCCCGACCTCCGAGCCCCGGGAGGTCATTAGGAGCTGGTTTTCGTCAGTAAGGACAAGTCCGTCCGAGGACAGGGGTGGGGACGTCCCACTATTTGAAATTGGAGTTTTGCGCTGGAATATTCGCCAGGACTCTTAGCAAGTTCGGCCTCTTAATTGTAATCTCGCCGCAGCCCGCGTCGCGGCACCACCATGTAGTAATTTTTAGTAGTTCATAAATTAACAACTTTATCTAGAGAACTCTTTGATTATTGATACCTACTCGTATGTTTGAATGAGATTGATTTAAACACACATTCCAATAATACTTTGTTTTTAAAATTTGTAATCAAGTTCACAGTGTATTGTCCAGTTAATTAAAGGATTTGAATCCGTATTTTAGAGGTGTTTGGCCTTGGTCAAGGTGACCGTAAACACTTCTGTAGCGTGTTACGCACGGACGGAATAATTTATAATTTTTATTTTGATTTGTGTTCAAGCATTGCTTATTTTTTTTTGTTTTATTTCTTTATTTACAATTAAAAAAAAATCTTTTGTGTATGAACGTTTCTGGAATTGTTTTATTGTGAATTTTTTTATTTACATTCTTGTTTGTTTGTCCTTGTCTATAATTTTATTATTTTTTTTGCTTTTTTATTTGGATTTTGTTTTGTCTGAAAATGCAGTTACGAGTAGGCCCCTTACTACCGAATAGTGTTTTACTCGTGAACTTCCTGCTTACATTTTCAGGCGAAAGCGTCAGAAAACGCATGCAGTGGTTTTTCTGGTTTGAAATGACATTACTACCCTTTTTCAGCACTAAACATTTTAATAACGAAATCTTCTAAGATGAAAAATACTCATTTTGCAATATCATTAATACCACATTGAATATCGACAATATGCAAGGTAAAATTTAAAATCAAACATCAGAAATGTTTGAAATAAGCTGACCAATGAACACCGTAGTAAAATACCACTTGCGGAAATCAACTAATGGTGTTGGTTAGATTTTAGTTTGAATATTTGAATGAAATAGTTATTTCATACTGATTTTGTCCTAAATTTTGCAAAATATTCTTAAAGACTCTTGCAAATTTTTCACCCGAAAACTTCCTATTTGGGCATTTTTTATCGTCTCTCACCCAAGACCCTTATTTTTTAGTCCTCTGTCACCGAAGCCGTGGGTTTGGAAGCGCGAGCCTTAATCCACCCATATCCATTTCATATGTGATTTGCCCCGTGGGGGGGTGGGGATGTAATAAGGCTTGGCTGCCATGTTCTGAAAGCGTAATAGACATTTCTAGCGCCCTCTAGCATGCAAACTGTAAGACATAGACCCACTGGTGTTAACACCATGTGAACCTCGCGGCACGGGCTTGATGTACAAAAACCAATGGAACTGTCCTACCTGAAACCCTCGTCAATATTATACAACTGAAGCAATTAAAGAAGAATCAACCAAGTATCTACGAAACCAACCCTCCCAGCTCTAACTAATGTCCTACTCACTCACTAACCCCTGCTTTGACCCTCTACTGTCGAGAGTTGCCGATACATCTCAAGTCAAAGTCCAACCCGGGTGTCAACCTGTACATGAGCCTGGTAACCACCCGAGTTTAACCAGGGTTCCTGGCGATACAAACAGATGAAAGGCAACCTAATCCGAGACAGAGCGTTTCAACTGGATACTCATCCAGGGGTGGTCCCAACCTTTTTTTTGACACAGGGGCCGCATTGGTAGAATCCAAAACTATTGTGGGCCAAGCAAATAATCCGGGAGGGGGGCCCGTCCCAGGGGGCTGAAGTTTTGGTTTGGGTAGACATGTGCCTCCGAGAGTTCTGGAAGTAGGACCCATCCTCTTACCAACTTTGCTGAAAGGGATCAAGATATGACAAGACTTTGGGCCAATTTAACACAAATGTGCCATTTTCCTAGAATTTCGACCTTTATACAAATTTGGCAAAAAAAAAATTGCTTCCGCTTGAGGAAAAATGGACCAATTTTTCAACATTTTAGAATTTTTGTTTGGTTTCAGATTGAGGAAATTTGCACTAAGTTTCCGCCCCACAAAAAAATTTTTTTTTTGTGTAGTTTCTCCAGCAGTGTAATCATTTAAAGGCACTGTAAAAAAAATAAACAAATTGTTTAAAATTTTTGAAAAGTGACCCATGTTACACCAAACTTCGCATAAAAGGATAATTTTTATACCAGAAGGCTGAAAATGAGAGCTATTTTTGTAGCATGCACGTACTTTGGAGTGACCGTACCCCGGACAATAATCATCCCTGCAAATCTGATCTAACTTTTGAGCGTGGGTGTGTTTTGGTTGGAGACTTTTTGGTGGTGGTGTGGTGCCGAGCGCCGCGTGGTGTGTGTGTGTGTGCGAGGTGTGTGTGTATAGTGTGTGTGTGGTGTGTGTGTGGGTGTGTGTGTGTGTGTGGGGGGGGGGGGGGTAATGAAAATGAAAAGGAGGTAGTGGTGGTGTGTGGGGTTTTTGTCTGTTGTATGTGTGATGGGGGATGGTTCTTTATTCTTTGTGTGAGATATTTAATGAATCTTTTTTAATATATAATGTGAAATATTCTTGCATTTTGTGGCAGTAACTCGCGGGCCGCATGCGAGCTCTTGCGGGCCGCAATAGCAGGGTACCGCGGGCCGCAGGGTGGACACCCCTGATCCGAAACCGGGGGGCCAGGCAATAGACCATTGGAATTTTAACCGGGGATAATCTTTGACAAGTTAAGGTTTGACGATTGATTTGACTTTCCAATCGATTGAGGATTTTGACTAAACTACTACTTTATGGTCTGATTTTCTGTTTTGAGCATGTATCAACACTAAAAATCTAAAATCAACATTCTCACAGGAGTCTGTAATTTTAACTCTATCTGAGACTGAAAAGTCCGTAATTTGATACCCTATGTAAGACCGAAGAGAAAAGGTTTGAATTTGATACCCTACGTTGCCATTCTCGAGGACTGCCTGCCCTGCAAGTCTCGAGTTTTTTGTAACTCATGGGCTACCCGACCAGGAATTCCAATGCCCACCGGAAAGTACCCGGGTGTATCGAACCCATAGACCTCGAAAACAAAAACAGACTCGACCTCGAAACATCAGACCCGGATGTAAATTCACTTCCGGGTCTTATGTTTCGGAGGTTTGATGTTTCAAGACACCCGGGGGGATGTCTCGAAACAACGAACTCGAAAAAACCGGGACCTCAAGACACGGAAGATGATTTTTTTTGCCGCGAAGTCAAACATTTACTTCCGGGTCTGATGTTTCGAGGTCTGGAGTTTCGAGACATCCCCCGGGTGGTTGTATCGAAACATCAGACTCGAAACATCAGACCTCAGACCCGGACGTGAAGTTACTTCCGGGTCTGGGATTCGAGTACACCCGGGGGATGTCTCGAAAACATATCAGACCTCGAACAACCAACAGACCTCAGACCCGGAATGATTTTTCCCGAAGTGAATTCTCTTCCGGGTCTGATGTTTGAAATTCAAGTAGACCCTCCACGTACCTGGCACGGGTAAGTATTGTGCCGCTAAATTGCCGTTTTCAAGGTCAAGTCAACGTGATGTGTGTTTTGATCCGCGAGTATTGTATTGTAAGTTTACCGCAATGTGTCGTGAAGTTAATCATTGAAGTCCCAAGTATTTAGCCCGAT
>JAMKCH010033961.1:0-14893 GCA_023653785.1 Ophioderma brevispina | reverse complement strand
TCGAGTCACGATTATAACTGTCTAGGCTCAAGAGTAATTTAGTTATTTTCTGGCCAATTGGTAGAATTTAGACCAAGAAGTACTATGAGTGGCTCTTGAATATTTTTGTTCCTTTGAAAGTCCGTTTTCCGTAAAATGACGTAACTCGAAATTGGGTTTAATTTCGATCACTATTATAATTGTTTAGGCTCAAGAGTATTTTAGTTATTTTCTGGCCTACTTTGTAGAATTTAGACCAAGAAGTATATGAGTGGCTCTGAAAGTGGTTTGTCCTTTAGAAAAGGTCCGTTTTCGTTAAAATGACCGTAACTCGAAATTGGTTCTAAATTTCGAGTCACGAATATAACTGTCTAGGCTCAGGGGTAATTTAGTTATTTTCTGGCCTACTTTGTAGAATTATAACCATAAGTAAATGAGTGGCTCTTGAATGTTGTTTGTCCTTTAGAAAGGTGCCGTTTTCGTTAACATGACGTAACTCGATTGGTCTAAACTTCGAGTCACATTATACTGTCTAGGCTCAAGAGTAATTAGTATTTTCTGGCCTAATTTGTAGAATTTAGACCAAGAATAATATGAGTGGCTCTTGAATGTTATTTGTCCTTTAAACCGGTCCGTTTTCTTAAAATGACGTACTCGAAATTGGGTCTAATTTCGAGTCACGATTAAACTGTCCTGGGCTCAAGCAGTATTTAGTTTATTTTCTGGCCTATTTGTTGAATTTAGACCAGAATAATATGATTGGCTCTGAAATGTTGTTTGTCCCCTTTAGAAAAGGTCCGTTTTCCGTTAAAATGACGACTCGAAATTGGGTCTAAATTTCGATCACGATTATTTACTCTCTAGCTCAATAGTTATTTAGTTATTTTCTGGCCTAATTTGCAGATTTTAGTGCAGAAGTATATGAGTTGGGCTCTTGAATGTTGTTTGTCTATAGAAAAGGTCCGTTTTCGTTAACAATGACGTAACTCGAAATTGGGTCCTAAATTTCGAGTCACATTATAACTGGCCTAGCTCAGAGTAATTTTATGATTTTCTGGCCTAATTTTAGAATTTTAGACCAAGAGTAATATGAGTGCTCTGAATGTTATTTGTCCTTTAGAATAGGTCCTTTTTCGTTAAACTGACGTAACTCGAAATTGGGTCTAAATTTCGAGTCAATATTATAACTGTCTAGGCTCAAAGTAATTTATGTTATTTTCTGGCCTAATTGGAGAATTTAAGACCAAATCACACATGACAATTATTGAAATTTAGCAAATTTTTAAATTTGTCTTTTAAAAAAGGTCCGTTTTCGTTAAAAAATGAACGTAACTCGAAATGTGGTCTAAATTCGATTCACGATTATAACTGTCAGGCCTCAAGCTAATTTATTTATTTTCTGGCCTAATTTGTAGAATTTAGACCAGATAATATGAGTGCTCTTGAATGTTGTTTTCCCTTTAAAAAGGTCGTTTCGTTAAAATGACGGTAACTCGAAATGGGTCTAAATTTCGAGTCACGATTATAACTGTCTAGCCTCATATTAATTTAGTTATTTTCTGCCTATTGTAGAATTAGCAAAGTAATATGAGTGGCTCTGAATGTGTTTGTCCCTTTAGAAAAGGTCCGTTTTCGTTAAAATGACGTACCTCGAAATGGGGTCTAATTTCGAGTCACGATTGAAACGGTCTAGGCTCAAAGTAATTTAGTTATTTTCTGGCCTAATTTTAGAATTTCGACCAAAGTAATATGAGTGGGTCTTGAATGTGTTGTCCTTTAAAAAGGTCCGTGTTCGTTAAATGACGTAACCCGAAATTGGGTCTAAACTCCGAGTCACGATTATAACTTCTAGCTCAAGAGTAAATTTAGTTATTTTTCTGGCCTAAATTTGTAGAATTTTAGCCCAAGAAGTATATGAGTGGCTCTTCAATGTATTTGTCCTTTAGAAAGGTCCGTTTCACAGTTAAAATGACGTAACGCGAAATTGGGTCTAAATTTCAGTCACGATATAACTGTCTAGGCTCAAGAGTAATTAGTTATTTGCCTGGGCTAATTTGTAGAATTTGACAAAAGTAAATAAGTGGCTCTGAATTTTGTTTAGTCCTTTAGAAAAGGTCCGTTTTTTCGTTAAAATGACGTAACTCGAAATTTGGGTCTAAATTTTCGAGTCACATATAAAACTGTCTAGGCTTCAAGATTACTTTCGTTATTTTCTTGGGCCTAATTGTAGAATTAGACCAAGAAGTAATGATGGCTCTGAATGTTGTTTTGTCCTTTAGAACAGGTCGTTTTCGTTTAAAATACGTAACCGAAATTGGGTCTAAACTTCGAGTCACGAATATAACTGTCTAGGCTCAAGATTAATTTAGTTATTTTCTGGCGCTAATTTGTAGAATTTAGACGCAAGAGGATTATGAGTGGCTCTTGAATGTTATTTGTTCTTTAGAAAAGGTCCGTTTCGTTAAAAGGACGTACCTCGAAATGGTCTAACTTTCGAGTCACGATTATAACTGTCTAGGCTCAGAGTAATTTCGTTATTTTCTGGCCTATTTGAGAATTTAACCAGAAGTATATGAGTGGCTTCTTGACTGTTGTTTGTGCCTTTTAGAAAAGGTCCGTTTTCGTTAAATGACGTAACTCGAATTGGGTCCCCCCTAAATTCCGAGTCACGATTATTACTCGCTCGCTCAAGAGTTATTTAGTTATTTTCTGGCCTAATTTGCAGAGTTTAGTGCAAGAAGTAATATTAGTGCCTCTTGAATGTTTTTGTCACTTAGAAAAGGTCCGTTTTCGTTAAAATACGTAACTCGAAATTGGGTCTAATTTCGAGTCCCCGATTATAACTGGCTAGGCTCAAGAGTAATTTAGTTATTTTCTGGCCTAATTGATAATATTTACAAGAGTAATATAAGTGGCTCTTGAATGTTATTTGTCCCTTAGAAGGTCCGTTTTCCGTTAAAATTGACTAACCGAATTGGGGTTCTAAATTTCGAGTCACGAGTATACGTCTAGGCCAAGAGAATTTATGTTTTATTTTCTGGCCTATTTGTATAAATTTAGACCAGAAGTAATCTGAGTGGCTCTGCAATGTGTTTGTCCTTTAGAAAGGGTCCTTTTTTTCCCGTTAAAATGACGTACTCGAATTTGGTCTAATTTCGAGTCACCGATATAACTGTCTAGGCTCAAGACTAATTTAGTTATTTTCTGGCCTAATTTGTAGAATTTAGAACGAGAAGTATTATGAGTTGCTCTTGAAATGTTGTTTGTCTTTATAAAAGGGTCCTTTTTTCGTTAAATGACGTAACTCGAAATTGGGTCTAAATTTTCGAGTCACGATTTATAACTGTCTAGGCTCAAGATATTAGTTATTTTCTGGCCTAATTTGTAAATTTAGACCAGTAAGTAGTATGAGTGGCTCTTGAATGTTTGTTTGTCCTTTAGAAAAGGTCCGTTTTCGTTCAAAATGATTAATCGAATTGGGTTCTAAATTTGCGAGTCACGATTATAACTGTCTAGGCTCAGAGTAATTATAGTTAGTTTTCTGTCCTATTGGTAGATTTAAGACCAGAAGTAATATGAGTGTGGACTTGATGGTTTTGTTTGTCCTTTAGAAAGGTCCGTTTTCGTTAAAATACGTAACTCGAAATTGGTCTAACCGATTCACGATTATAACTGTCTAGGCTCAATCGTAATTTATTTATTTTTCTGGCCTAATTTGTAGAAATTTAGACCAAGAAGTAACATGAGTGGCTCGTCCATGTTTTTTGTCCTTTAAAAAGGGTCCGTTTTCGTTAAATGACGTAACTCGAAATTGTGTCTAATTTTAAAAAAGAAAAAAATAAAAAACTTAAAAAACTTTTTATTTATTTTCTGGCCTAATTTGAGTAATTTAGACCAAGAAGTAATATGAGTGGGCTCTTGATCTTTGTTTGTCCTTTAGAAAGGTCCGTTTTCGTTAAAATGACGTAACTCGAAATTGGGTCTAAACTTCGAGTCACGATTATAACTGTCTAGATGATCAAGAGTAATTTAGTTATTTTCTGGCCAATTTGTAGAATTTAGACCAAGAAGTAATATGAGTGGCTCTTGAAGGTGTATTGTCCTTTAGGAAAAGGTCCGTTTTCGTAAATTAAAATGAGTAAATCGAAATTGTGTCTAAATTTCGGGTCACGATTATAACTGTCTAGGCTCAAGAGTTAATTAGTTACTTTTCTGGCTTAATTGGTAGAATTTAGACCAAGAAGTTATATGGTGGGCTCTTGAATGTTGTTTGTCCTTTAGAAAAGGTCCGTTTCGTTAAAATGAAGTAACACGAAATTGGGTCTCTAAATTTAGAAGTCCACGATTATAACTGTCTAGGCTCAGAGTTAAATTTAGCTTATTTTCTGGCCTAATTTGTAGAATAGACCAAGAAGTAATTGAGTGGCCTTGAATGTTGTTGCCTTTAGAAAAGGTCCGTTTTCGTTAACAAAATGAGTATCGAATTGGGTCTAAACTTCGAGTTCACGATTATAAACGTAGCCTCAAGAGTAATTTAGTTATTTATGCCTAATTTGTAGAATTTAGACCAAGAAGTAATATGGTGGGTCTTGAATGTTGTTTGTCCTTTAGAATAAAGCGTCCGTTTTCGTTAAATGACGTAACTCGAAATTGGGTCTAAACTTCGAGTCAACGATATAACTAATGTCTGGCTCAAGAGTAATTTAGTTATTTTCTGGCCTAATTTGTAGAATTCTAGGACCAAAAGTAATATGAGTGGCCTGGAATGTTATTTGTCCTTTAGAAAAGGTCCGTTTCGTTAAAATGACGTCGTCCGTAAACTCGAAATTGGGACTAAACTTCGAGTCACGAATATAATTGTCTAGGCTCAAGAGGTAATTTAGTTATTTTTGGCCTAATTTGTAATTTGTAAAAATTAGACCAAGAAGTAATATGAGTGGCTCTTGAATGTTCTTTGTCATTTAGAAAAGGTCCTTTTTCGTTAAATGAGTAACTCGAAATTGGGTTTAAAATGCGAGTCACGATTAAAACTGTCTAGGCTCAAGAGTAATTTAGTATTTTCTGGCCTAATTTGTAGAATTTAGACAAGAAGTAATATGAGTGGCTCTTGAATGTTATTTTCATTTAGAAAAGGTCCGTTTTCGTTAAATGACGTAACTTCGAAATTGGGTCTCAATTTCGAGTCACGAGTATAAAACTGTCTCGGTCAACGAGTTATTTAGTTATCTTATGGCCTAATTTGTTCGAATTTAGACCCAAGAGTAATATAGTGGCTTTTGAATGTTGTTGTCCTTTAGAAAAGGTCCGTTCTCGTTAAATGACGTAACTCGAAATGTATAAATTTCGATCACGATTATAACTGTCAGCTCAAGAGTAAATTTAGTTATTTTCGGCCTTTAAATTTGTAGAATTTAGACCAAGAAAAATTGAGTGCTCTTGAATGTGTTTGTCCTTTAGAAAAGGCGTGCCCGTTTTCGTTAAAATGACCGTAACTCGAAAAAAAATTGGGTCTAAATTTTCGAGTCACATTATTTAAACGTCTAGGCTCAAGAGTAAATGTAGTTATTTTCGGGCCTAATTTGGTACGGAATTTAGAACAAGAAGTAATATGAGTGGCTCTGGAAAGGTTGTGTGTCCTTTAGAAAAGCGTCCGTTTCGTTAAAATGACGTAACTCGAAATTTGGTCTAAATTTCGAGCCACGATTATAACTGTCTAGGCTCAAGAGTTAATTTAGTTATTTTCTGGCCTAATTTGTGAATTTAGACCAACGAAGTAATTGAGTGGCTCTGGAATGGTGTTGTCACTTTAGAAAAGGTGTTTTCGTTAAAATGACGTAATTCGAAATTGGGTCTAATTTCGAGTCAAGATTATAACTGTCCTAGGTCAAGAGTATTTGTTATTTCTGGCTAATTTGGTAGAATTAGACCAAAGAATATGAGTGGTCTTGATGTTGTTGTCCTTTAGAAAAGGTCCGTTTTCGTTAAAATGAAGTAACTCGGAAATTTGTTCTAAATTTCGAGTCACGAATTATAGAGCTGTCTAGGCTCAACGAGTAATTTAGTTATTTTATGCCTTAATTTGTAGATATTTATACCAAGAAGAAATATGAGGGGCTCTTGAATGTTGTTTGTCCTTTAGAAAAGGGACGTTTTCGTTAAAAGACGTAACTCGAAAATTGGTCTAACTTCGAGTCACGATTCTAACAGGTTAGCTCAAGAGTAATTTAGTGATTTTCTGGCCTAATTGGTAGAATTTAGACCAAGAAGTAATAGAGGGGTCGTGAATTTGGTTGTCTTTAGAAAAGGTCCGTTTACGTTAAAATGGACGGAACTCGAAATTGAGTCTATAACTTCGAGTCACATTATAATTTGTCTAGGTCAAAGATAATTTAGTTATTTTATGGCCTAATTTGTAGAATTTAGACCAAGAAGTAATAGGAGTGGCTCTTGAATGTGTTTTGTCCTTAGAAAAGGGTCGTTTTCGTTAAAATGACGTAACTCCGAAATTGGGTATAAACTTCGGAGTCACGATTATAAACTGTTCTAGGCTCTAAGCGTAATTTTAGTTATTTTCAGGGCCCTAATTTGTAGAATTTGAGACCAAGAATATGAGTGGGTCTTGAATGGTGTTTGTCCTTTTAAAAAAGGTCCGTTTTCGTTAAACATGACTGTAATCGAAATTGGGTCTAAACTTCGAGTCACGATTATAACTGTCTAGGCTCAAAGAGTAATTTAGTTATTTCTGGCTAATTTGTAGAATTTAGACCAAGAAGTAATATGAGTGGCTATTGTCTAGGCTCAAGAGTATTTTTTTTATTTTTTTTATTTTGGCCTAATTTGTAGAATTTAGACCCAACGAAGAATATGAGTGGCTCTTGAATGTTGTTTGTCCTGTAGAAAAGGTCCGTTTCGTTAAAATGACGCTTAACTCCGAAATTGGGTATACATTACGAGTCACGATTATTACTCTCTTAGGATCAAGCGTTTATTTTAGTTATTTCTGGCCTAATGTGAGAATTTAGTGCCAAGAGGAATAATATGAGTGGCCTCTGAATGTTATTTGTCCTTAGAAAAGGTCCGTTTTCTAAAAAATGACGTCACTCGAAATTTGGCTAAATTTCGAGTCACATTTATAACTCATGTAGCGGCAAGAGTTATTTAGGTTTTTGGCCTCATTTATAACATTTAGGACCAAGGCAGTACTATGAGTGGCCCTTGAATATCATTTGACCTTCAGAAAGGTCCGTTTTTGTCTTCAAAATGACGTGACTCGAAAGTGGGTATAAAATTTCGAGTCACGAATATAACTCTCTAGGGGCAAGATTTATTTAGTATTTTCTGGCCTAATTATAGTATTATGACCAAGATTAATATTCAGTTGCTTGTGAAGTCATTTGGCTCTTATAAAAGTTCCGTTGTGGAAAATGACGTGACTCGAAATTGGGTCAATGTCGAGTCACGATGATACTCTCTATGCTCAACGAGGTATTTAGTTATTTTATGGCCCTAAATTTGCAGAATTTAGTCCAAGAAGTTCATCTGAGTGGCTCTGGAATGTTATTTGTCCTTTAGAAAGGGTCCGTTTTCTTTAAAATGACGTGACTCGAAATTCGGGTCTAAATTTCGAGTCACCGTTTATAACTCTCTATGGGCAAGAGTTATTATGTTATTTATGGCCTAATTTGAAGAATTTAGTACAAGAAGGAAATGCGTGGCTCGTGAATGTTATTTGTCCTTTAGAAAAGGCCCTTTCGTTTTCGTACAAATGACGTGACTCGAAATTGGGTCTTAAATTGCGAGTCACATTTATAAACTTAGGGCAAGGAGTATTTAGTTCGTTTTCGTGGCCTAATTTGAAGAATTTAGTCCAAAGAATTAATATGAGTGGCTCTTGAATTTTAATTTGTCCTTTGAAAGGCCCGTTTTCATTTAAAAATGACGTGACTCGAAATTGGGTCTAAATTTCGAGTCACATTTATAACTCTGTAGCGGCAAGAGTATTTAGGTTTTTTCTGGCCTACATTTAATAACATTTAGACCAAGACGTAATATGAGTGGCCTTTGAATGTCATTGACCTTCAGAAAGGTCCGTTTTCTTCAAAATGACGTGACTCGAAATTGGTATAAAATTTCGAGTCACGAATATAACTGTCTAGGGGAACAGGATTTAGTTATTCTTTGGCATAATTTATATTATTAGGACGAAGAAGAATATTGAGTGGCCTTTGAATGTCATTGAAATTTAGAAAAGTTCCGTGTTCTTTAAATATGACGTGACGCGAAATTGGTTATAAAATTTCTAGTCACGATATAACACTCTAGGGGCAAGAGTTATGTAGTTATTTTCTGGCCTAATTTATAGTCTTCCGACCAAGAAATTAATAGGAGTGGCTTGTGAATGTCATTGGCTTTATAAAACGCGTTCGTTTTCTTTAAAATGCCGTTGACTCGAAATGGGTCTAAATTTCGAGTACACGGTTATTACACTCTAGGCCTCAAGAGGTATTAGTATCTTTCTGGCCTAATTTGTAGAACTTAGCCAAGAAGTAATTCGGTGGGTCTGAAATGTATTTGTCTTTAGAAAAGGTCCGTTTTATAAAAAATGACGTGACTAGAAATTGGGTCTAAATTTCGAGTCCAGATTTATAAAAAACTCTGTAGCGGAAAGAGTTATTTAGTTTTTATGGCCTAATTATAACATTTAGACCCAGAAGTAAATATGAGTGGCCTTTGAAGTCATTTGACCTTCAGACAAAGGTCCGTTTTCTTCAAAATGACGTGACTCGAAATTGGGTATAAAATTTCGAGTCACGAATATAACTCTCATAGGGGCACGATTTATTTAGTTATTTCTGGCCTAATTTTAATAGTATTCTGGACCAGAATTAATATCAGTGCTTGTGAATGGTCATGGGCCTTTATAATAACGTCCGTTTTCTGGAAAATGACGATGACTCGAAATTGGGTCAAAACTTCGAGTCACGATTTATAAACTCCTTAGGTGCAAGAGTTATTTAGGTTTTCTGGCTTAATGGATAGTATTTAGTAAGAAGTATTATGTATATGACGTGACTCGAAATTGGGTCTAATTGTGACCGAAATTCGAAATTCATGACTCTAAAACTCTAAATTTTTTACTCGAAAACTCGATAATTTTGACTCGAAACTGGAAATTATTGACTCGAAACTCGATAATTTGACTCGAAACTAGAAATGCGTGACTCGAAAACTCGAAATTTGTGACTCGAAACTCAAAAATATTGACTCGAAACTCGATAATTTTTTGACTCGAAACTGGAAATTCTTGACTCGAACTCGAAAATTTTGACTCGAAACTCGAAATTCGTGACTCGATACTCGAAAATTTTGACTCGAACTCGGAAATTCGTGACCGAAAACTCGAATTCGTGACTCGATACCAAAATTTTTGACTCGAAACTCGAAATATGTGACCGTCGAAACTCGAAATCGTGACTCTAGAAAATTACTCGAAAATTTTGACTCGCAACTCGAAATTCGTGACGCGAAACTCGAATTCTTGACTACGTGACTCGAAAATTTTGACTCGAAACTCGTAAATCGTGACTCGAGACTCGAAAATGTTGACTCGAAACTCGAAATTTCGGGACTCGAGACCATCGAAATTCGTACTCGATACTCGAAAATGTTGACTCGAAACTCGACATTCGGACTCGCAACTCGAAATTCGTGACTTCATAACTCGAAAATTTTGACTCGAAACTCGTAACTCTTCACTCGAAACTCGAAATTCCTAACTCGAAACTCGATAATTTAACTCGAAACTCAATTCGTGACTTCGACACTCGAATTCGTGACGTCGAAACTCGATAATTTTACCCGAAACTCGAAAATTTTGACTCGAAACTCGAACTTCGTAACTCGAAACTCAACTTTGACTCGAACTCGAAATTCGTGACTCGAACTCGAACATTTTTACTCGAAACCCGAAATTCGTGACTCGAAATTCGAAATTCCGTGACTCGAATCTCGAATTTTGCTCGAAACTCGAATTTTGACGTCGAGACGTCGAGTCATCAGCAACACCCAATACGGGTGCCAGTGGACGCCCAAATCTACCAAAACCAAGAAACACGTATCTCTAGACTAGACTATAGTGATTGGATTTCACCGCTTAGTAAGTTGCCCATTTTGCAGCCATATTGGAAGCTGAGCAGCTCGTTTCAGTCAATTGTAGTAAGATTTCAATTCCATTAAAGTTTTAGATTGGGTCTCATTCACCGTGAGAGGTAGAGGATTTTTTTTAATGGCCACAGATATAAAGTTTATGGCACTCATCAGTCATTAGAGATAATGTAGCTCTAAACAAATTTGAGCTAAAATACATTATTTCACATTTCAATCTAAATAAGCTTGGATGTTTTCATGGAAAAGTATCAGGATGGAACACTAGCAATATTTCATTAAACGTTAATTGTTATTTGAACACACACAGCAACACCCACACATATATATATACATATAATATCTAACATCATAGTAAACAGTATTATTTACAGGTACTATCTTTGGATTTAGAGTGCCATCCCATTACAGGAAGCGTAAAACATTACAAAGTGATACTCCTCTGGAAATGCAACTTTACTCTGAGTTGTTTCACGTCATAATACCCCTCACTTACGATCACGGGTACCGATCTTCAGACGGATCTGAAGATCGGTACATATATAATATATATATATATATATTAATATCATATATTATATATATCTGTATCTTCATTTCTATAATATATATCTATAATATATATCTATAATCTATTATATATATCTATATAACTATATATATCTATATATATCTATATCTATCTATATCTATCTATATCTATATCGATATATATCTATATCTATATCTATCTATCTCTATATCTATCTATATCTACTATAAATTATCTATATCTATATCATCTATATATCTATATATCTATATATCTATATATCTATATATCTATATATAATATATATATATTATTATATATATATAAATATATATATATACTCCATAGTGTCCCAAATTAAATGCACTCCTCGCAGTTGGTGCTATAATTTCAAAATACTGAGAATTATTCAAATTTTATAACATATTCGGATGAGAATTGTTTCGTACATCCTGTCCAATTTTTGTCCGATACGGTCCACTAGTTTTGAAAACAAAGGCTGTATTAACCGCTGTCAAATTACTACCCCCTTCCAAGTTTGCGTTAGATCGTTTGAAGCAGGTTTCACCTTGACAGTTGAATAAAATGTCTTTTTAACTACAAAATCTCCTGGTAACTAATCCCTGTCTTTTTTTTAAATGTTGAAATGTTACGAGATATATAACCGCCATCCTTCTCAACATACTGTCAAATTTTTCATCTGATTGCTCATCAACTGTTTTTTAGAACAAGGCATTACGATAAGTAAGCCACCCTTTAAAAGAAGGCCATCCAGTTTGACTGATGAAATACACAATCAGGCATGCTAGTATGCAGGGTGCCTATTTTGTTTTTCTTCTCTTTCTTTTCCTTAATACTTAAGTTGTTCAATTACCCAATATACCCTTGTAACCTAAATTTTATATTACAAACATTTTTAAGACCAACATGTTCCTTGACAAATAAGGGAACTGGTCTCTGTTCACAATGACAAAGTTCTGCTTGTTGTTGAATGTACTCAAGTTTGGGTTTCAGCGTTTATTGGGTGTTGTTTGTTTTCTAACAAATGGTTCTATTCTAACATATTATATCATAATGTCCTTCACATCCATTCATACCATTTCCCAATTTTTTGTATTTAATCCCCTCCTTCCCTGCAATTTGCAATATTATCCTGGATTTGTCAGACACACTGAAGATAAAACATTTAAGTTCGGCAAGTCGCTAAGTTACTATTCTCAATGAGTAGAGGAAAATATTGCACAGACGATAAAAGACCGTGGATAAAACAATAAGTACAAATATTTTAGTATTAAAAAAATTTTGAATTTTATAGCCCCCACCATTTCCATTCATTGGTGGTTAATCACTCCTCCTGCAATTTACATTTTCACGCAATTTGTGCAGACCCACTGGGGGATAATTTGGCCAAGTCGCTAAGTTACTATTCTAATATGAGTTGAGCAAAATAACTGTACCAGACATAAAATACCTTTATATAATAAAAACTTACGACAAATTTTTCGTAATTTATTTTTAAAACAGACAGGATTAGTACGAGGAGATTTTTTGTAGTTGAAAGACATTTTTATTCCCACTTTTAGGTGAACCAGTTTCAACGATCTAAGTCAACCTTGGAATGAGTTAACCTTGACAGCGTGTTCTATAAAGCCTTTGTTTTCAAAACTAGTGAACCGTATCAGACAAAATTGAACCTGATGTACGAAACAATTCGTCATTCAGAAATCTGTTATACAATTTGAATATTCGCAGTAATTTTGGAAATTATAGCACCACATCAAGGATTGCAATTATCTTTGGGACACCCGGTAATATATAATATATCTATAATATATATATATATATATATATAATATATATATGTATATATATATATATATGTATATATCTATATATATATATCACTTCACCGTTTGACAAACTTCAAGATATCATTACACCTTATCAGCATTGGAGAAATTAATGCATTCTTATATCAATGCCACACATAATCCAACTAAGTTTTTATATGGCCATCAAAAATGTATAAGAGATTATCATAAAGCGGATTTGGCATTCCGGGCCAACCATGGCATAAGTACAACTTCGGATCATTAATTCTGTAGATTAACTTTGTACCATGGACACAATGGGCCGTATTCCATAAACTTGTTTAGCTAAACGCGAATTTTGCTTAAATCGCCGAATTAAATTTGCGTTTTTAAGCAAAAACGGCTTTTAAATGTTTAACCATTTGCTTACTTAAACCGAAGCTTTTAAACAGGAGTAACATCGTCGTTATTTAAAGACCTAACTTGGATTGTATAAAAGGCCGATTGTGTTTTAATGTGTTGAGCGCACAAAGTGTATTATGGCGTTCCGTAGCGTTTACATTGTTTTCCACCAACCTGGGTGAGAATGATGGCACCCTTGCTGTTGTCAATTGGAGTTGGCTGCACTGAAAAAAAACCGTGCACTTGGCGAAAAGCACATACTAAAACACTTCTTAAACTAGCCCCGTACCTAGTTTAAATTTCGATGCATTTTGGCGAAGTTAAAATTGCGTTAACTTTAAACTCCTTTCTGGAATTGCGTTTACTTAAGCCATATGTTTATCTCACATTTAAACGTTCGTTTAGCTTAAAATTGCGCTAAACACCTTTTTGGAATACGGGCCAATATGTTTTGTAATGGCAACACAGGTCTAGAGTCTCCGCATGGCCGGGGATTGAACCCCATATCAATATCACCCCATCGAAATATGCAAGAAGTCTCTCTTAATTTGAAATCTACTATAGATCTTGACCTCGCCTCATTTGAGACACTCAAAACTATTCCTTATTTTAATCATATGAGCTCCACCAACAATTTGCACCATTTTGTATCCAAATCGAAGCAACTTTAAAATTTGACCCTTTACAACAATTTCAATATTTGGTACCAACTACATCTTACACACAAAAAGTATGTGACTAATTGAACTCAATCATGGTGTAAGTGAATGTAATGCATACTTCAGTAACAGAAATGTCAACTTTACTCAGAATTGGGACTTTCTGTTGGTAACTGTATTGTGATCCATTGAGATGTGGTCAATTGAAATTCTGCTGTATCTACAATTGGAAGTGGAATAGAGTTAAGACCTTATAATATTAGGAATATGGGTGATACAGATTTTTAGGGGTACCAACATCTCAAAATAGGCCAAAAAGTGAGTTAGGGTCTTCTGTTAGTCAACGCTCAATATTGACAAGTACAGATTGAACTAGACCTGGGGACAGATCTAATTTACAAGACGGCCGTATTGGGAATGGATGGTGATCCCCTTAATGACCCCTTGTGGTGACTTGACCTTTGACCCCTGTAACTTCAATATGTCACAAATGTCAGTAAATGTATTTATACGTGTTAACAACTTTACAAGGATCAATATTATTGAGTTTCAACTCAATCCAAGCATGTCAGGGATTTGACCTTTTCACCCCTGTAAGATGACTCCTGGGTCACGGATGGGGTCGACTGTACTTGTTCTGTATTTATGATGCCACAAGGATTATCCTGACAAATTCAGCTCAATCGGAAGCTTGTTGTAGATTTTGACCTTTGACCTTGAACTTTGACCTTTGGGGTCGAGACTATCATAGACTTCTTTTACCATTAATGTTACCATCGACTGCCAGCAATTAAACAGGGTCTGTCTTCTATAGGCTGAGATATAGCCAATTTGGTCTTATTTTTAGCATTTGTTGGCAAAATTGACCTTTGACCCCCTTAATGACCTTTGATCCGGTATAAAAAAAACCCTCGTGTACACAACAAAAATGCATTGTTCCAATGCAAATAAAAAAATCCACTATGCTTAGTTCTGGAGATAAAAATTCTTGAATTTATTTACCTTAAAACCGGAAATGACCTTAAATGACCTTTGACCTCCAAAATTAAAATACCTTGCATACACCAGGTAACATGAATGCATATCTGAAAGTTAAGATACTGTACTATGTTTGAGTTTTGAGATAAAAAATTTTGAATATTTTGGAATATTTTTTGGTTTTTGACCGGAAGTTCCCCCTTAATGACCTTTGACCCCATGCCGAGCACAACGTTTGTGAAAGGTCTTAAGCTGCTTCATATGTATGAGTCACGTGACCATGCAAAGTTGCATATAGCACATAGCTATTTTTGAAGATTTTTTGAAGATTTTTCACATTATGACCGGAAGTGCCCCCTTAATGACCC